>JAMPIV010000826.1:0-112359 GCA_024509875.1 Oreohelix idahoensis | reverse complement strand
CCACACAGAGGTGTGGCATAGCGTAGAGGTATGTAGGGTAGAATAGAAGGTGTTTCGTATCTGAAGAGGCGAGCGCCGGGTGGTGAATGGTAATGGGCCGATTAAATGTTTTTTCAAACATGCGGATCAGCGAATTATTTGTTTCAAACATAGCTATTTTGGTGACCAACTTTCTTGTGATCTTTATACTAATGTGGCGAGATGGAAGTTGGATAGAAAATTAGAAAGTAGTTCCCAGAAATGGAGAAGAGAACTGGTGAGCCCCAGATAGGGAGGGCACAAGACAAGTCAGGTAAGTTAACTGCACATTTTTCGATGATAGCTGTAGAAGAGAACTGAAAGGGTAGTTATCTTCTCGCTAGACCTATCCTATGCTCCAGGGGTGTTATATAAATATGTGAGTGCAGCTTGTATTTAGTCCCTACCAATTCTGAATTATTAATATTTCTTTGACCACACAACCAAATTATAACTGGAAATTTAAATAATTCAATGACCGCAGTTATAAATAAATCAATTCACTTTATTGATTAATGATTGTTATGACCCTATTTGCGCTCAACATTGGGTTTTGTATTTGAAAACTATGTGATACACACAAAGGCGTTGATGTGAATGTGTCTATGCGTGGTTGTTAGTTTGGCGTGCAATTGTTTGGAATAGCAATGAGAGGATTCTATGGCGTGTGTCCGTCAAGACTGGATGTTAAACGATGGGTCTGATCTTATGTATGAGAGATTCCAAAGTGTTATAATTTTATAGGGAAGTGACTAAGAAATGTTTGTTGATACAAAGGAATAGAAAGAATAATTGACTGTGTTGGAATTATTATAGCTGAGTGATATGCATTAATGTTCGCCAGTGCACTTGTCGCACAAGACGTCAACAAATATAATTATGTGCATAGAAGCACTGGAAAGCTCAGTGTATGGATGGATCGCAGCTATTTTGATTAAGCAATGGCAATTATGAGTATGGAGATTATATGTAGAGAATTCAAAGTGGATGTCAATAACTATGTTATGTGTGTTCTGGGAGTGGAGTTGGATTATTCATCAAATTGTACTTGGCCATATTTTTGTAACAGTATAGATCGACTCCCCATTATCACCGTAACAATGGTGTACAATAAAAATTTAGCACCTATGGTATTGTGACAGGGGCTAGGTGTGCCTCACACCCAAGACCCGTGCACTAAGAAAATTTATAAAGGATCGTTTGACAGGGGTTGCAATTATTGGTTGCTTGCAACCCTCTCAGCAGCAGACTTAACAATTCAAGCAACCCAAAGCCTTATGCAGATCAACATTTAATTCTACCGAACAGAACCGAACACCAAACAAACAATCAAACAAACACCCAGTCAGTGTTCATAGACTGTCTGAAAAACAATAAATAAAACAATGTCTAAGTGAACATCAATAGCATGGATAATAACACTTACCATACAGAAAACATGCGCCCACCTGATATCATCAACTATCTCACACACTCATGCGTGTTGTCCAATGCGACTAGTATGGTGTTGTGCATGAGGCTGGCAATCGCACCGGGTAACATAGGTTGCTACCGAAACCACTACTGCAAGAGCACCTGAATGCTTCATGCTGAGACAAACCACACCGGTGGCCCCATGCTCCCTCAGGCGCGGAAAAGAGAAATATACATCTCCAAGTACGCCCATGTGCTCTCACAAACCATGTTCACATAACAATAATAATCAACTGGACATAAAATAATATTCTTCAATACATGTACAACAAATAATCTCAATAATGAGAATTAACTACTACCTCTCAACCGACCCACATCAATACTCGTCCCTGTACTCTGAACATGTCGTAAGTGACGACTGGTGCGCCTGGACACAAGCGTGTCATATATGACCCCTGATGAGATTGGGAACTCATCACATGAAACACATTATTACAGAAACAACCACTGTAATAGCATAAAAATGCTTCTGTTGACTTGTGGTGGACACCAGCCGCATTGGTGTTTCCATGCTCCCCCAGGAGCAAACAGAGAAACACCTGTCTCAACTTGCCTTACGCAACCAAGGAGTGGCTCTAATCTCACCAGAAATCTAAATGACTATTCTCCCTTCAAAGTAACCACTAAAGATAAACAGTAGGATAATCAATCATCGTGAAATACGCTCAATTACTTTTACATTAAAGAAATAAAATATAATTATTCTCGACTTAAACCAAACTGGAACTAAATACACAGCGTGTCACGTGGCGTAACATTTACCACGCGGTGCGTGTTATTCCGACTCGCTGGCGCCGCTTTTTATCACCACGAGGCTGCTATCTTGCTATCGTTAATCTTATCTAAATTCCAGTGAAATAGCCTCACACTATATCTGCCTTTCTGAAGAATGAAATAATCGCTCTTAAACTTTCACATCTATCTATCTATCTATCTATCTATCTATCTATCTATCTATCTATCTATCTATCTATCTATCTATCTATCTATCTATCTATCTATCTATCTATCTATCTATCTATCTATCTATCTATCTATCTATCTATCTATCTATCTATCTATCTATCTATCTATCTATCTATCTACCTACCTACCTACCTACCTACCTACCTACCTACCTACCTACCTACCTACCTACCTACCTACCTACCTACCTACCTACCTACCTACCTACCTACCTACCTATCTATCTATCTATCTATCTATCTATCTATCTATCTATCTATCTATCTATCTATCTATCTATCTATCTATCTATCTATCTATCTATCTATCTATCTATCTGTGGATGTGAGGATGAAAGGATACAGTATACATGATGAGAGAGAGAGGAAGGGCAGAATGTCAGACGGGCCTGCGTGCCCAATTCTTAACCCTTTGAAAATAAAGTTCGTTCGTTCGTTCTATCTATCTATCTATCTATCTATCTATCTATCTATCTATCTATCTATCTATCTATCTATCTATCTATCTATCTATCTATCTATCTATCTATCTATCTATCTATCTATCTATCTATCTATCTATCTATCTATCTATCTATCTATCTATCTATCTATCTATCTATCTATCTATCTATCTATCTATCTATCTATCTTATCTATGTATTAATGTTTATTTTTATTTTTATTTATTTTATTTTTACATTCATTATTATTATTATTATTCTTTTTTAATGTTAAAAACGTACTTTAATTATGATGATTATTGCAAATGTAATATTACTTTTATAATGATAAATGCCTTAATTATGCTTATAGTAAATGTGAGGATGAAAGGATATAGTATATATGATGAGAGAGAGAGGAAGGGCAGAATGTCAGACGGGCCTGCGTGCCCAATTCTTAACCCTTTGAAAATAAAGTTCGTTCGTTCGTTCTATCTATCTATCTATCTATCTATCTATCTATCTATCTATCTATCTATCTATCTATCTATCTATCTATCTATCTATCTATCTATCTATCTATCTATCTATCTATCTATCTATCTATCTATCTATCTATCTATCTATCTATCTATCTATCTATCTATCTATCTATCTATCTATCTATCTATCTATCTATCTATCTATCTATCTATCTATCTATTTATCTATTTATCTATCTATCTATCTATCTATCTATCTATCTATCTATCTATCTATCCATCCATCCATCCATCCATCCATCCATCCATCCATCCATCCATCCATCCCCACCCACCCACCCACCCACCCACCCACCCCCACCCACCTCTATCTATCTATCTATCTATCTATCTATCTATCTATCTATCTATCTATCTATCTATCTATCTATCTATCTATCTATCTATCTATCTATCTATCTATCTATCTATCTATCTATCTATCTATCTATCTATTTATCTCATTAAACATTAAAATAGCCACATCGATATTATTTCAGAATCCTAGAAAACTAATGCTAATTTAAATTAACTCACGTGCTCAAGGCATTTACAGCTTGGCTCTGTCTAAACTCGTCTGTTCTCTTCTGGGCGGCTCTCTCAAAAATAGACCAGTTTCGCCGCTTGCTACCCCTTTTTATAAGCCCTGGCCTAACCACTCAACTTACTGCGCGCTACGCGTATTAATCTGCGCCACACGCGATTATTGCTCTAGAATGCATGAAAACACAGATTTACACAACTGGAGCGAAAACACAACTAATTTGTAGGCGTTATTATGGCCTTGTAATAAATCTGCTTGAAGATAACGGGGTGAACAGGCACTAAACCACAGAGACAATATGGCTGACCAGATGGGGCCAGCGCCGAGAACGACAGATCTCAAGATGGCGCTGTCACAGTATATCAATATCTTACAAAATTGCACTCAGTTTACAAAATGTATTTTGTCACTGTTTAGTCATTTCATCATGTTATCGGCTTAGGTGTCTTGGTGTTTTGTTTTCACGTTAAGTTGTACTTAACTTGTTTGAGACGTTGTAGTAGCTGGCTTCCCTTGGTTATTAAAACATCTGGACATTGAAAATGATATGCTTGTGCTAGGAACAGTGTTGGTCCATTGTTAAAAGTTCAAATTTTCCAAAACTGTCTCACGTTTTCACCACTAGTTGACACTGCAAAATATGATGAGTTATAGTATCTGTGGTTTATAATCAAGACGCCCTTCCAATCCTCATTTCGACAACACTGTCTTCAGGCTGTGGTTAAGTCAGTCAAAAGAGGGTACGTTGTACAACAATACAATACATTACAAAATTTTAACAGCAATTAAAGACATTTTCCAAACCCAGTCATGGTTACTCCCCTTTGGCTAAGCTTTATGCCAAAGTTAACAAAATTGTTTGACATACAATACATCGACAAAATGTGCCGAAAAAAAGAAAAAAAAAGGAAAATAAAAGAAGATGAACTCTTTGAGCACAGCCCCCAAAAGCAAAGCCCTAAATAGGACTGTAAGCTTTTATTGCTAGCATTGGTCAGTCTTAAAAAGGAGTTCTAGCTGAGCCAATGCTGTCAAGGATTGAGGTTATATAATGGTGGAAGCCATCTTCCTTTGGACACAAGGCAAGATATAGACATGAGGATTTATGTTAAGTATAACATTAGTGTTAAATATTCATTATTTTTAAATACACACTAATTCACTAAAATATTTTGTACATAAGACATACTTTCAGACACAGTGGTACTTCGAAGTCTGCCGCTGTTTGAAGCTTCAATTTACAAATCGCTCACATTAACGGCGAGTTGTGGCTTCTTCTCAGTTATCTTGTGTTGTGGGTTAAGACATCAAACCATAAGAGTCAGCCCTCTGGATATCTTCTCAGCTCTGTCAGATCTTGAAGTAATTTTGGGAAGTTAAGGGAACTGTGTCTGAGACGGGGCTTATATACCTAATCTCAGTTCTAACTCTTGCTTTCTCAGAGGTCCGCGCCTGAGTTCAGTTTTTCTCCTGTAAACATTCTCTGGATTTCAATGCTGTTGTGAGAATTTGCCGACAAAGTCATAATTTCCTCGTCAAATACCAAAGATAACGATTTTCCACTGCCATAATTAGATGTATTTGTAGTTGCGGTACAAATCCCAAAAGAATGATCCTGTTCGGGGCATTATCCATAAAGTTATAGCAGAATTTATGTTGTTACGTGGCAATTCTAGAATGTCTTGTCCGTGTTATGATAATCTTAATAAATATACTTTATTCAAAGATAAAATCCACACTCCCGAAGTAACACTGGTTCCGAAATATTAATATTCAGTTATGGCTTCAAATCATAAAACAAGTGATACCAGACCCCAGTGTCTGTTACATTTTAGGCTTGCGTTCTATGTAAACAAATCTCATTTTTTGTGTGTGTGTGCAAAAAAATAAAATAAAAAGTAAGACGAATTACCGATTAATGATAACTGCCCATCCACTTTTATCCCAGCCACTAGAATGTAAGGACAATTTTATTTTCTAACTTTTAGTGCTTTTGGTTGTCACGGATTGCATCCCCTGCTTTGCAGTAGTGGTCCACCAGTGACCTAAACTTAAGAGTATTTAAAATGGGTCGTCAAAGGTGTCTACCTTCGCACAAGATTACTCTTTTCAGAGTTGTAGATAGAAGGGTAAAGACGCTTCTATATCAATGGAGAATGCATACGATATTTCTGAATTCAAGAACAATGCTGTATTGGCTGAGCAATTGTTAACTCATTATCGGTCCGCCGCCTTTTATGAAGAATTAAGCAATGGTTATAGCCCGTTCATGCCCCCAGCTGGTGTAAATCCAGGGAAATTCCCTTTCACAAGAAGTAGCTCTATAGAAGTATATGTATATTAAATAGTCTTGCTCATACGTATGCTTTCACGCTTATAATAACTGAATCAACTAAGATTGTTATGTTTTAAAATAACATGTAACGCATTTAATAACACTGGTATACACACATTTTGGTGCCTTAAATTTTATAGCTGTTCTAGGGTAATATTGGGTTGCTGATTCCAAAAATGTAATCAGATTTTTTCTATCAGCTCTAGTTTTTGAGATAACTAAGAATGACCATATTAGTAGGGCAATTGTTATGTACAATCCTAGAGTTAAGTGCTATCAGTGGCATTTTGACTTTAGTCTGCATTCATATTATATGTAATTACTGTGCATATATTATCAAAAATGTAATAAAACTTTATCACTAGCACTTGTTTAGTCAACACGCAAAAAGGATCTTTTAGAGGACTTCCTGGAATGTGATATGCCCGGACAGTCACGCTTAAGGGTCCAACAGTAATCTGCCATCATGTGGACATCCCAAAGTCCCTGGTATCTCTCTTCCATTGTTTTTATATCTTGGTGAAATCTTTCACCTTGCTCCTCACTAAAGTTGCCAAGATTCTCCGGAAATAAATGTAAATGGTTATGGAGGTAGTGCAATTTTATGCTCATGTTGCATCCAAATTCACAAAAACTCGACAGCCTGTTTCCAACTAATTCAGAATAATTGTCTGCTTTAAAGTTACCCAGAAAGTTTTGCACAACTAAAACAAATGATGACCAGGCTGTGGACTCTGTTTTGTTCATGGGATCAATAAAATTTGGATCGTTTATTAACTTTCTAATTTGAGGTCCATCAAAAATTCCAGCTTTAAGTTTGTCTGTGCTCAATTCTGGAAACTTTCTGCATAAGTAATTAAAACAGGTACCATCTTTGTTCAGTGCCTTAACAAATTGCTTCATCAAGCCAAGCTTTATATGTAATGGTGGCAGTAGAACTCTTTTTCGATCAATGAGAGGCTTATTGACAATATTTTTTTCTCCAACTTTAAATTCATCCCTCAACGGCCACTGTTTCTTTGTCCAGTGCATATCTTTTGCCCTGCTATCCCACAAACATATAAAGCATGGATATTTGGTGAATCCCATTTGCTGGCCAAGCAAGAAGTTCATCATTTTAAGATCTACACAAACCATCCAGTTATGTTCTAAATACTTCAATTTTTCCAGAACTGTGCTTATTGTAGTATACTCCTCCTTCATTGTAGGAGAATGAGCAATTGGAATTGAGCCATATTTGTTACCATTGTGTAAGAGAACACCCTTCAAACTTCTTTTAGAGCTGTCAATGAAAAGTCGCCACTCATCTGGTGTATAACTTACACCCATTTTGTTAACAAGACCTCCTACATTAGTACAAAACACAAGGTTGTTTTCTTTACAAAAGAATGGAATAAATAAAACCTTGCTCTCTGCTGCGATAAAATGTAACCTTTGTTTCAACAGTCAGTAATTTTTTTTCTTTCAATCTTGAAGCCAAAAGTTCTGAAGATTTCTTGGAGAGATATAGATCTCGGATTAGCTCATTTAGTTCAAGCTTGTCGAAGCGTTGAGCATCTGAAAAATCATCTTCGAAATCACTATCACTGTCACTTGTCGTTCCACATGCCACTGCTGTCTCATCTTCTAGCAGGGAATCCGAAATCTGACTAAAAGTTGGAATTGGTATGTCATCTCCGTGTGGAACAGGTCGCCTAGCAGAATCTAAATCTAGATATTTCCACTTTTTGTGATTGTTTTCCATTAATTCCCTTAATATTCACAACACAGAAATAACAGTCATCATAGTGGTTCTTGGGCTCTCTCCAAACCATTGGAATTCCAAATTTTAAACATTTTATTTTCCCACAAGTCCACTGTCGCAGGTGTTCAACACATATTTTGCAAACAATATGAGGAGCCCAAGACTTGTCCTGGTCACCTAGTTTTACTTTAAAGTAAGCAAAGTATGCCTTTTTCACAAAAACAGTAATATGCTTCCTATGTTTTTCTTTGAAAGTGTACTCTCTACAAATATAACAGAATAAATGCGGTGAAAGAAAACATGCTCTTCTTGAAGATGATGCCATTCTCTGTTAGAAGTGTAATAAAATAAGTAGCATACTATAGCACGTTTCACTAGCTTTGCCCAACTTCAAATGTAATTATCTGATTAACCGTCTAACGTATTAATGCCATTTTTTGCATACGATGTTATATTGGGTTAGACCCAACAAATATATACTTTATATCTGTGCATCTTGTCCAGTTCCCATAAACGGATGAAATCCTTTGATCTTTGTCGGCATACTAATTATTGTGTATCGAAGAAAGAAATTTTACCACTTCAGTCACAGATTCTGTGAATTGAATAGGCATAGGCGTGTCTACTATTACAATAATGTGGCCATCACGTTTGCATATGAATGCCTGTTGAAGATGATTTCTTAAATGATCTGCATGGGAGATACTCGTGACATTGTTTGTCATTGACATTTAATTCGCTACCAAACTGGACCTTCCTTGATCTAATTATTTCAATAGGTATCACCTCTTTGCGGTTCATAAATATCATAATGGAACGTTGCTCCTCTAATCTGCTTGTAAATAACGGTAAGATCATCTTTAAAGAAATTAAACTTCATCCGAATCATAATCAGATGTCTCTGAGAAATTGATAATCAATCTCGGCTGAATGAAGGACAAACCATCATTCTTCCAATATTCCCCTTCCTCTTGTAACACATGGTTCTCACATTTCTTCCAATAATCCCTGGCTATATTGGAGATGGCGGCTTTTGTAAGTATTTCAACATCTTTTAATTTGAACGTTCTATTTTCTGTTGCTACCTGTTCCTTTATTTTTAGCCCAGACTAATTCTATTGGGTTTAAGTGCGAATGGTAAGGAGGCAATCTTAAACATCTGTGACCATGTTCATGGATTGCCTTGTCTATGTGAAATATCTTTGTATGCTGTGTCTTTTTTACAATTCCAAATAATTCAGGCTTCAGGGATATTTCGTTGAATGGAATGTCGTTTTTGGTCAGCCAAATCTTTATTACATCTTTAGTACTTGATGAATTAGGAACTTTATCTTCTGGTGCCACAACGTTGTGATATGAAGCATTGTCCATTGTCAAACACGACGGTCTATCCAAGAAAGGAAGTACATGATTCACAATCCAATCTTGAAATATCTTGCCATTCATCTCTGTATGATAATCCCTGTTATCTCTGGATTTTGAAACAAATGTGAGTTCAGTATTATTTAGAAGCCCGTGATGGCTGCTTCCTGCATGGGCAATTATTAGGCGCTGTCCTTTGCTGCCTGATACTAGTCTCTTAGTTGTCCCATCAGATGATTGCCATTCTCGTTCATTACTGTGGTGCGCATTGATCCAAGTTTCATCTAAATACACAAAATCATAACAATCTCTTCTCAATTCTCTGACCTCGCGTAAATATTTACTTCTCATTGCAACTATATGAGGCTTCTCACAAATAAGGTTTCTACCACCAACATATTTTCTAAAAGTGAATCCCAAACTCCTAATAGTCCTCCATAGCGTAGATTTGGAAATATCAATGTCATTATTCTTTCTTAACCAAATTTTCAATTTCCTTAAAGTCACTGCCTCATTATTGTGAAAAATATTGCAAATTTCTCTGCGAATCAATTCTCTGTCTAAATTATCCATCACTCTTGGCCTATTTTTCGTGTGTAAAACACTGCAATTAGAGATTTCAGATGTCGCTATCCAGCGGTGCAATGATCGTTTGCTTATCCCCAAGGCATGAATAGTCCTCTTTTATGGGTTTGAAATAGAATGACATAGTTTTCCTCGAGTAGCTTCATTGCAGAAATACTTAAAAATCCTATTTGTGATTTGCTGTAATGTCATAAAATGTACTCGCAGACTCATTTTTCCTACTTAACCAAACAATACTTTTTGTAGACACGCCACTGATTGACAATGTGTGCGTAACACCGGAAATAAACTGTTTTATGTTCAAGAAGTGCAATTTCACGCAATTTCACACTAAAATCATGCCAATTGCTTGATAAACCAAAAATGTGCAAATGAGGTCGTATAATTTACTGTAGACATTTCAATATGTGTGCGTGTGATGTGTGTTGGCAAGTAGGATTTTATATTATATCGCAAAGAAACGAAAATTGAAACCAATGGCCGCATTTTAATGAAAAATTTAATTCATAGGGTCTATACCATTTCAAATTCACACACAAAATTTCACTTATATGCGTTATATATTCGCTGAGATATAGCATTTTGAAGTTCGGCAAAGCTAGTGAAACTGTATCTCAAAAACTAGAGCTGCTACAGACAAGTAAATGTGATATTTGGATTGAGCAGGCCTCATTTATGTACAACCAAGAGTAAAATGTTTGGCACCAAAAAAATTTTTTTTTTGGTAGGGCTGTGTAATCAATTAGCTTTAACAGGTTAAAATAAATAGAATGATGGTGAATTTTAGATGAAAAAATCTATTTGTCTTCATCGAGACTAGATAGAGGGTTTATATTAAAGAATATTTCTGTCCTTTTGCTGCTGCCTTTTATTAGCACTTAGCTGGTATAAGTGAGTCATGCAGCTGCGGTTTTCGTCGATTCTTTTGTGATGATGACTCTTCACAGTCTGATAGCTTAGTTCCTCTAACCGTCTGATAGCTTAGTTCCACAATCTTTTAGACAAAATAAAAACAAATGCTTCTGTTAAATACATTTGTGGGCTGCAAATTAACAGGCGCATTGTCTCGCTGTACACCCACCAATGTTATTCTCTTGGAATAAATAATTATTCTTGAGTATAAACAGCGTAACTCAGTGGAGATGATTAGAAATCACCAATATTCTTCTAGGTATTAAAATGGGAAAATATGTGCTTGGACAGCGCGAAAAGCAATGATTTGCCTGAATTACAATTAACAAGGTACATATATCTCACAAAATGATATGATACACTTGATGCACATGTGATGTAATCATCGCTCATCACTGCTCCAGTCGGAGTCTGGGGTCACCTCTACTGTCGGTTTTCTGTACGAACAGCAAGAATAAATCACCAGCGCTTGATGAAGTGGTTTTTAAATATACTATTTTCATATGTTGAGGTTGCCAGCCTGTGACAGAAATATGTAAATATATTACATGATATGTACACGCTTTGCTTCCACCTGTTTTCCACCTTTTCTTCCTTATTAGTTAGGCACGTTTTGTTAACGCAGTACCCCTAACTCCGATTCATTCATCTGTTTCATTCGTAATTTTGCACGCATTCTTTTTTTCTTTTCTCTATTGTCTTAACAGGCACTAGGAATGTTTAAAATCAGACCGTTTCACGTGTAGAGAGAGGGGACGGGTCATATATTTGTAGAATCAAGAGCGATAATTCAAAAGTTGTACGTTTTGATAGATGCACGTAGAAAGAGAAAATGGAGAGTTAATTACAGTTCTCCCCCCTCCCTCCCTCATCGTTCGTTCGTGAATGTAATTAAGCTACGGAACGAGGGAGATAAAAAAGACAGTTTGCTCGCTGCCGGGGTCTGGCGGTCGGCAAAAGGTGGCAAAATTAACTTTGATTAAAAATTTGACCACGGAATTCCCCAAAGGTGTTTTGTCTCACACTGGTCATTTTGTCTATTTAAAATATAAATATTCAAGCTTTCCAACTCAGTTTATCTAGTACCCACAAATTTTCAGACGTCTAGCTTCGATATTCTAGATCCATTATACCAGTGGAATTTCTTAGTTTTTTTTCTATTGGAGATAGTCATTTTGTGTTGCGGTAAATATTTATAATAGCCTATTGAGTGATTTAATTGTTAAGTCCGGCATTATATTTCACTAAGATATTTCTATGTTGAGTGATTTAATTTTTAAAGTCCGTCACGATATTTCACTAGGATTTTGGGCTAACTGACTAGCGAATTAAAACAACATAGAGCTAACTTTTTAATTTAATTACTTGCTATTAACGAGTAAGAGATATTTTGGTCAACTAGTAAATGCACTATTTATTATGAGTACTGACGAAATAAATATTTATTTCTAATTCATTATGAGCAATTTTATAAATGACTAGCGCTTATTTCACGGGGTTTTTGTTAATCGATAAATAAGATGTACACTTGTGTTTTTCTATTTAATGTAATAACCGAGTGGATATTAAATTATACCTCTACGCGGGTTATTTTTAGGATAGAATACTGATTGTGTTAAATGTTGCATTTTTTTCTTCCTATAAATTTAGTACGGGTCACAACCCAAAAACCTACCAGCGGCTTCAATATAAATCTGAAAAAACGGGTCTAAGTACAATAGACGCCAAATAAACATTCTTTTTCAAGCAGAACAGATCATACTTGTATATGGAAACTTTTTTTTTTAAACATGGGGGTAATTTAATAATATAAACCCTGTTATTCCCATATGGATGAGGATATCATAATCATGGTCCATAAGGAGCTTGGAGACACCACTGGATGGGGAAATACCCTTTACTTTTTCACTTATGGACAGTAATATATGTTCATGTTCCACTATAGATGAGGAAGCACCCTGTTATTATTCCCATGTTGACGTGAAATGTGCTTTACTTGAATTCTCATATTTTTGAGAATATGCTCACTTATTTCCAGTAGCCTTATTCATAGGTTAGGTAAGAATGTTCTTATTCTCTTGTGGATGAAGATTCATTCATTTATTTCCTTTTTTTTTTTAAATTAATAGAACAGGCCCTTATCTCGTTCCTTCAGGAAGAACAAAAAATTTAATCTTATTCCAGTGTGAACAAGCATTTGCCTAGATATTATTTATGTACTATTGTAAACATTATACACTGAGCATTAACCAGACCACAAAGTCTTTTACGTTTGGACCTGCGCCATAATATAACTGATGGACCCTTGTAAAAGTCTGTTTGTTCGTGATGTAAACTTTGGTAGAGTGGGCGTGTCGTTTTATCATCTGGACAGTCCAATGTTGCGGTGTATATCTAGGTCACCAGCGTGAGGCGCTGCCAGGGTGTAATGAATGCATTCACACAAACAGCATACATGTTTTCAGGCGTGTAGTACTTAGAATATGATGTGGGATGATGTGGTAAGTGTGGGTGTAGATGAATGCGTTTAGGCTCTTGGACAGCTATACACTGAACCCACTCACCCACATGCAGAAGTCAGTGAAGGTAGGTAATACTGCTGACGTTTCACAATATTTATTATACGACGTACGATAGTATGGACGACACAGTCAATGGCACAAGAATCATGGACATTATATGATGGTAATGATGGTTAACACTGCATCAACTCAGATATATGGTGCCAACAATAATGGCCTGTCAATCTTACGTTTCTGCTTTCCCCCCCCTTCTGCTCCCCCCTCCCCCCCGTCCCCCTCCCCCTGTCATATACTGAAGTTCTGGTACCCTGATAGAACCCGGCAGGTACCCCTTTTGCAAATATACCGCACGGGAAAGGCGGTTTCAATTGCCTAACAAAAGGCTGTGACTTCTTCTGGCATCACATGCCAGGCACTTCTCATGAAGAATAAAGGCCGTAACAACGGGCCTCTATGGCGACAGCATCAGGCCGCAAGTAGCGGGCCTCAAATATAAGGTAACCTTAGTGTTTTATCTTTCCGTGTACATATTCCTGCCAATCCTACCGCTTGCATAGCGGGTTACTCAAGTAGATAACTTTCTCTGGGCTTCTAATGTTCAAAAGACAACTTGGTCTTGGTTCCCGTATCAAGCACTAATAATGGGGGCTCTATATAACATATCAGCTGTGAGCTCTGTTCAACATGTCGCCTTAAGGTAATCAAATGTACTTCTCTAACCTAGGCATACGAGAAGATCAAAAATGACTCTATTACCTTGTTTCAGAATCTTATTAAACACCAAACACAACACTGCTATTCCTGGCATACAGAATTCACTAGGGGAAGGAAAGATGACATCTCAGTCATACAATGAACTTCCTAATCCCCGAAAAGATGGCAAGGAAAAATCTTCGGACCGCTGTCCGATCACAACGCCCAGGGTACACTGCCAAGACGGAAGTCTCCAGGTCTTTGCGCCAAAACCTGCGCATGTGCAAACAAGCACAGACCTGAGCGAAACTAACCCAAGACCAGGGCGTTTCCTCAAGCGAGAGGCAAAGCCACTCCGTATATGGTCATGTGAATAGTGACTTAAGACAAGACGAATATATAAGACCTTCCCCGACACAGGTCAACATAAGACAAGGGGAAGATAATCAGGAATCAAACCTGTAACTAATCGTAAATCACCAGTTCCCTTTCTTAGACTATCAAAATAATTAACAGGTTGATGTCTTTAAACATATATGCCAAATAGACAGCAACAGCCCTGTGTCTAGACTGAACAAGGCGTACTTCGCCAATACGAGGCAAATTTTGATTAAAATAAACATATAAAACATGAAAATATTATCAGCATTACTCTTTCCCTCTTTGCTCCCTATGGGGTATGAAACCATATGATCCCCCTCTTACAGGAAGCCTGCAGCCAATCATTCATGTGCTCATGCAGTAGTAGTTATTGTAGTAGTTTTTTAAACATGAAGTTGCCAGCCCCATTCAGACAAAATATATCATCATCATCATTATCATCATTATCTCTCGGCTGACCAAGGTGCCACATCCTTATGAGTTCTCTATCCCTTTTAATTGCTGTCTCTGATTCTCTTCTCCATGTGCTTGTCAGTCTCTCTGGCTGTCTTTTCCTGGGGGTTCCAGAACATGGACCTGCCTTGTATTTCTATCAGCAGATTTTTTCTCAAACTTTGTCTTATCCATCGTCAGCAGACAAACAATATGCTGTTATATTATTCCCATGTAGATGAGGATAGGCCCTGAGCTGCTGAGATTGAAATGTTATAACTCTGTAGTCTTTATATGTGATCAATGCCTCACATTACTTGGCAGTATTCCCCGATATGTGATCAATGCCCCACATTACTTGGCAGTATTCCCCGATATGTGATCAATGCCTCACATTACTTGGCAGTATTCCCCGATATGTGATCAATGCCTCACATTACTTGGCAGTATTCCCTGATATGTGATCAATGCCTCACATTACTTGGCAGTATTCCCCGGACATTTTAAAAACTAACCGGCTTGAAACTAGCAACTCCTTTCTACTCCCATACCAACTTCTATCTTATGACTATCATCCAACACAGTGCCGTTCTCTGGGCCAGTGATGTACTGTTATCTTAGCAAATTACAATACAGGCATACCTCGGAGATATTGCGGGTTCGGTTCCAGACCACCACAATAAAGCGAATATTGCAATAAAGTGGGTCACATCCATTATTTGGGCTTCCCAGTGCATATAAAAGCCTAAAATCATGTTCACACTATGTCTATTAAGTGTACAATAGCGTTAGGTCTAAAAAGAACAATGTACTGTAAAATTAAATACTTTATTGCTAAAAAAAAAGTGCTAATCTTCATCATCTGAGCCTTCAGCGAATCATAATCTTTTTGCTGGTGGAGAGCCAAAAACTATCGGAAAGCACGATCTAATAAATAAACATGAATAATGTGAAAAAAAAATGCATTATCTGCGAAGTGCAATAAAGCGAAGTGAAATAAAGCGAGGTATGCCAGTACCTGCTAAGTGGTGACTTACAAAGAATGTGAGATATACTGTTATCTTAGTAAATTACAATACCTGCTAAGTGGTGACTTACGAAGAATGTGAGATGTACTGTTATCTTAGTAAATTACAATACCTGCTAAGTGGTGACTTACGAAGAATGGGAGATATACTGTTATCTTAGTAAATTACAATACCTGCTAAGTGGTGTGACTTACCAAGAGTGTGAGATAAACTGTTCATTACCCTGCTGCTACCATAGGATCACAGGAATTTAACTAACTCATATCAAGTCCTCTTGTCCCGTGACATCAGCCCAAGGTGTTTCCATGTCTTCCTGTCCCGTGCCATCAGCTCAAGGTGTTTCCACTGTCTTCCTGTCCCGTGACATCAGCCCAAGGTGTTTCCACTTTCTTCCTCATCCCTTTCCTATATATATGTATGTATGTATGTATGTATGTATGTATGTATGTATGTATGTATATATATATATATATATATATATATATATATATATATATATATATATATATATATAAAAATCTTTTATTACACTGCAGTGCATGTACTACTTGTATTAATTATTTTTGTTAAGAAAGAGAAATGTTTTCAAAATAACATTACAAACGATTCAAAACCAGGCACAACTTACGTATACTTGTACTTGCACAGATGTAGCCCACTATTTAAAATAATGAGGAATCCTCTTTTGCACCAAACAGGATAGTCTCCTTTTGGCTGCTAAGTCCTGCATTCTCTTCAACAGCAGAAGCTGTGTAGGACAGCTGTCATCTTCTTGCTCGTACCAAGCCATCGCTGTTTCTAGTGCTATAAAGGCCTCTTCAGGACTTGGTCGACGTTTTGGTTTTTCTTCATAATCTACAAGTACATCATGTACTTCTGAGAAGTCTTCATCTTTGGTCACTACATGCATTTGGTTTTCTTCTTGCACAAAAGACAAATTTCTTCGTCATTCAAAAACTGAAAACCAGAATCATTATCATCTTCTAGCCACATGTGTGCATCATCTTTGTCACAGTCCGAAAATCCGGGCATTGCTTGAAACAGTTCCACAACTTCATTTATACAATCATCATTTGTGTCCACTGCATTAGTTTCATTTCCTCCTTTTTTCCCAAGCAATCTACTCCAAGCCTTGTTGAGATTATCTTGTGACAGGGTGGTCCAAGCATCAGCTAACATATAGCAGCAGTCTTTGAGATTAAGCTTTTTGGAAAACGTCCACCACACTTTCTTCATCTTCAGCCAACAATAAACGACGCAGGACTTCCTTCTTGTACATCTTTTTAAGCTTTGCTATTACACCCTGATCCATTGGTTAAATCAGTGCTGTTACATTGGGAGGCAGAAAAATTACTTTAAAATTTGCATCAACTGCATTCAATGTATCCGTCTCTGGATGAGATGGTGCATTGTCCAGTAGAAGAATTACTTTTCCAGTTTTCTTTTCTTGTTCTTTCAACCTCTTCACATTTGGGATGAACTGATTTGTATACCAATCAAGAAATATTTCACTATTCATCCAAGCACTCTTCTGTGCTTTGTAGCACAATGGGAGACATGTCACATTCTTTAAACAACGTGGTTTTTTGGCTTTGCCGATCATTAGCACCGGTAAACGATGACTTCCACTGGCATTTGCGGCTACCAAAATTGTTACTCTCTCTTTGCACTTTTTAAACCCAGGGGCAGCTGCTTCGCGCTGAGATGCAAGTGATTTTTGGGGCAATGATTTCCAGTATAAGCCAGTCTCATCGGCATTATACACATCATCGAGTGAATAACCTTCTTCCTCCAAAAAAGCCAAGAATGTTTCTTTAAAATTTTTAGCGGCAGTTGCATCGCTAGATAAAGATTCCCCTTGAATCTCCAATTCTCGTATGCCATGACGAGATTTAAAGTTTCTTAACCATCCCTGGCTAGCCTTAAAGTCAGGAGGACCGTCAAGTTGATTGTTGAACTGAAGTGCCTTTTCACACAACAGAGAACCAGAGATAGGTTCCCCTTTGCTTCTTCTTTGCACAAACCATATATACAAAGCCTCTTCCAATTTCACATCTTTCGCATTTCTCATGGTTTTACGTTTCTTCGACCCATTTTCACTATCAAATTTCGATGCAAAACTCATAATTTTATCCTTGTTACTTTTGATGTCAGAGACGGTAGCTTTCCCAACATTGAAAATCCTTGCAAGTGAAGACACAGTTTCACCTTGTCCTAGTCTCTTGATAATTTCTGTTTTCGTTTCAATTGACAAAACATTGCGGTTCCTTTTATATGCTTTAGGCCTACTGGAAGATGCCATATCGCACAGAGAAATACTTGTACACCAAAATTATTTTGCTGTAGTAGCAGACACAATTATTTTAAGTTGAACTGTCTGTTTAGCCAGTGTTCTACCTAGAACGCACACGTACACTGGATTGGTAAACCAGATATTAACTGACTTTATGATCTAACTGACTTCCTGTACGTAAGCGACCGACCATTAGCCATCCCATTCTCTACAAATTGTTCGCACACATTTGAAGTTTGCCGCATCAAAAGATTCAGAATTTTAGTCTAACGTGACTGTAGCATCTGAATATTATATATATATATATATATATAATAAATATAACGTATAATTGTAAATTTATATATTATACTGTATATATATTTTATATAATTTATATAATTTAAAATTATATAATATAAATTATATAATTGTATAATTATAATATATAAAATACAATTCGAAGGGAGTATGTTTTCCTAAGTGTTGCAATTCTAACGGAATATTTGTTGCTAAATAGGGGAATTCTAACGGAATATAAAATTCAACGGAGTATGTGTTAAAAATCCACGCTACTGATTCTTTTCAATAAACCGGTAAGTAAACTAGTTTTCTTCTTTTTGTTTTGTTACTTGAAATACAAATAATAGTACAAATATGTGCTACTGTATTTGCATCTAATTTTATTTCAAATTATTAGCTAACCTAAACGAAAATGCAAATTGGGTCCGAAACTCATGATCGGGTCCATTTTCCTGCAATACGGGTACGACCGAAAATGGCGGCCAAATTTTAGTTGCCGTAACTCTATATATACAGGGCACTAGATATCACCAGCGTCTTCTTCTAATGTCTTGTTCCACTGGCACTTGTCTGTAATCAGTTTCACATTAGTGACTTTGCTGTACCACTTCAGTCTTTCTAGTCTGTGCAAGCATCCATTTATGAAAGTCTGTAGCTATTTGATTGTTGTTTTTGTTGTGAGATACACTGTAACAGCAATTAAAACTTCAGCAGACACTATCAGATCTGTATGGGGCCTCACAAGCACAGCTTTGAGACTATGCTGCTCAGGACTAGTATTGAGCCCATTATTGAGCATGGGAATAAGTGCCCATTTTTTGGTCATGTGCACGTGGGAATACCTCATTCTTCATTGCCATGATTTAATGTTCTCTTCCTATGTACCATTCCATATGCACCAGATAAGTACCAGTGGAACAGGAGATGAGAAGATGATGCTGGAGATTGATATAACACATGTTCAGAAAAACCTATTGATAGCATTACCAGGCAGTCCTTGTTCTGGAATCCCCAGAGTAACAGAGGTACAGGAAGATCAAGGAACACTTGGAGAAGAGAACTGGAGACAGACATGAAGATGTGGAAAAGACTGAGCTGATGGCACGGGACAGGAACACTAGGCATAAGTTTGTTGGAGGCCTATGCTCCTTGCGGAGCTAAAGGGTTATGATGATGTACCACTCTTGTTACATCAACCTTCACTCACACTTCTGAGATTATCTTCTACTGTCTTTCTGCTTTCTTTTCAGTGTTTCTGATCATCATTAACACAGTGATTGTTTCTTTTTTTCTCCTCTTGGCGAGTTAATATTCACTCTCAGTGAATTAACCCTTCTAGAACATTCATAATTTATTCATTCGTTCCCATTTGCCACCTGAATTTTATTGCATTCCAAATGACCAGTTAAAACACATAATTAAGTTGTCCACCCTGCATATGCTACATGTTTGTTGTTGTTGTTGATTTCGTCTACTATGATGCTGTAATACCCTGTTCAACCTGAAAGTTGGTTATAATTGGGGTATATTGTGTGTTTACTTTCTTCGGTGCTATCCTGTTGTTAGTCCTGAAAAGGACTGGTCCTAAAAAGGACCACTAGCTGCCTGTCAGGATACCTCTTTGCTCTTGTCCATTCGGGGTGTCGTGGCGTGTTCATGGTGTACATTTGCTGTTTTCCTATCTGGCTTGTTAGGTTTTGTGAGTTTTTACCCTCCTCGTTTCTGCTTCTTGTGTCTTCCTTTTCTCCTGTATTTGGGAAAGCGCTTTTTCTATGATTGTTGGGAGTAGCTCTTCTAGCGTTTCCTCGATGACTTCTTCGTTTGATTGGTCGTTCGTTTTAGTGTCTTTTGTGTTTGATGTAATTTCTTCAGTGGTCATTCTTTCTGCCTCTATTCTTTTCAGTAGTTGTTCGTTTCCATCTTTCAGTTCTATCAGTTTCCTGACATCTTCTTCTACCTGTTGCTGAATTCTTTTCATGTCTTGGTGTATTATTTTCATGTCGTTTATGAATTGTTGTTGTTTCGCGCTTTCCGAGCTGTCATGTATTTCTTCACATCTGTCAGTTGAGGTTTCTGTTTTTGTGTGGCTGGCGGTTTTCTCTCTCCTTTCGCAGTTGTTGTTTTATATCTCTCACTTCAGTCGTGAGCCGTCTGACTTGTTCCGTTAGGCTGTCTTGGCGCCTATCACCTAGAGTACTTGCCTTCAGTGTGTTTTTTTGCCTCTTGGTACGATACTCCCTTTCCAATGGCAACTGTAATTATTTGCCTTGTTTGTTGGTATTCGGGACATCCTCGGTATCGTGCTCCGTGCTTTCCGAGGGAGTTGGTACATTTTCTATTGTTATTTGGTGCTTTGTAGTCTTGGTCTTTTTTGGCCTTTGGGCAGTCTTTGTATTCGTGGCTGCCCGCACAGTATCTACAGACCGTCTCTTTTCTGCACGTGTTCCTTGTGTGAGAAAATCCCTGGCACTTTGAACACTGTATCACTGGCGGAATGAAGGCATGTGTTCTTCGAGGTCTATTCTGGATAGTGATGTTTTCTGGGACTGTTTTCCCCTGTAGAGTCACTATTATCAGTCTGGTGTCTTCTTTGTTCCAGGATTTAAGCCTTTCTGCGTGTGTGAATCTGTACCGAGGGTTTTCGGCCTGGATGTAGCTGAGGGCCTCTGTGTCTGACAAGCTGGTGTCTATCCCTTTGATGACTACTCTCTTGGTTTCAGTGTAGATTTCTGCTTGGATTTTTATCCGGTGTGGTAGCTGAAATTCTTTAGGCCCGGATGCCAGAGCAGTCATCAGCGATTTAGTTTTTTCTGTATCATTCAGGGCAAGTGTCACTCCCTGTTGGTGCCTTCTGATACTTATTATGCCTCTTTTGCCTACTACTTTCTCCAGGACATTGATTACTTTGTCATCCGAGAGTGCCCTGAGTGTGGCTTCTCCTTCGGACAACTGCGTAATTTTTATTTTGCGCTCTTGATCCTGTTCTTTGTGAATACTTTTTCTTAGTTCGCCTGGGCGGCATCTCCCATCTGCTACCACTGGTTGAGTATTTGTCTTCGGGCTCGGTGCCCTGTCCTCTTCTGTCTGCTCGTGATTTTGCTTCTCTTGTTCACCTCGGAGGACTTGGCTGTTCTTTGTAGGATTCCGTCGTATCTCGATGTCTGACACTGGAGCCGCCTCAAATAGTGCTTCTTTCATCTCGGCATCGTGTGGTGGTGTCAACGGTGTTTGGTGCAGCTTCTCTGTGGTAGACAGGGCTTCAGCTGACGATTTGGGTACTTGTGGTGGTGGTCCCTGGGTTTTAGGCTCCTGTCTTCTTTTTTCTCTTCTTTCCAACATCTGTTTTATCGGTTCTAACTGCATATGCTACAGCCCATTATCATTATTAACATAATCAGTAGATTTGTTAGCCATTCTGCCTTGCATGTTTGAATATTTTGAATGAATAGGTTTCAGAAAATGATCTTCAGGTATCTCTCCTGATTTATTTTGTCATCTCCATTAATGCGGGTTCACTTTGAATATAGTTACACAGCCGTACTTGTAATCTCTTCTGTTTACTGACTTCCATTTGCAAGTCAGTGTTTTTTTGGCTCTGATTGTCGGGTTTTTGTACGTTTTTTTATAAAGACAGTTAGTTGTCCTGTTCGAAACCTTTGTTATTCGTTTTTTAGCACATACTTGTCAATTAGGCATGGATCTTTTCTTCACTTCCTGGACTAATACAGGTCCTGGTGTTCATTCAGAAGTTTCTGTTAAATAAAGGAATCGGCAGTTTTATAACTTCATTATCCATGAGTTTTATTAAACTAGTTTTTTTTTATCACTGACTGAAAACATCCAAATGGACCTCCAGTCTACATGTACCGGAGAAAGTAATTTCTGTAATAACCAGTTTTTAATTACACATTTAGGTAAACAACTTGAATTATGCTTCATCAGTTGTTATTTTTACAAGACATGACATATCTTTTGGCAGAACTTTATGAAATCATTTTGCACTTTGCTCTTTTCACAGAAATACATCTACTTAATGAATTTAATTTGGTTACGAATTTAATCATTCTTACACACATCACCTCTTACATAAAACTGTGTTGCCTGCAACCATGTCAACAATGCAGATTCACACAGATGGTTAGTTTAAAAAAAAAATTGGTTTATGGCTATACAATATAGCAAATTTTTCATACTATTTATAATTACAGTTGAATATTTCATACTGTGTATACTTAGTTGAATGTTTCATACTGTGGGTCTTATACCCCTTTGATTGTCTGATTAAGGCTATAGACCAGGGGTCGGCAAACTTTTAGTAGTGTCGTGCCGAAGTAATGTTGCAAAGTCACTCAGCGTGCCAACCTAAGTCCATCATATTTTTTATATACAACAATTATTGAAACAATTTAAAAATGATCTTGTATTAACATGTTTCCGATGAACTAAAAAACTATTCTATTCTTTGTAGATTATTCAATATTTTAATATAAATAGGAACAAATATCAATACAAATATTATGTTTTGCAAAATTTAAGTTCTGAACACATTAGTTTGAAATTTTATAATAAAATTGCCATATGTATATTTAGTTAAGACAGAAAGTCCAATAGTTTGAAGAACAAAACAATTAAATAAACCAAACATAAAACACGTTATTAAAATTTTAATATGAGTAATCATTGATTATTATTGATCTGAGTCATTAATCAATTAATGGGACCCGTGTCCTTGCTTCTCCTTGGTTAATTGTTCAATATCAGGTGTGTGTTTTGTCAATTTCAGCTTCATACAGGCTTCTGAATGCACAAGTGTTAGGCGACTTCTCTGTGGACTTAAAACAGCTTTTATGTGTGAGAAAATTTGTTCTCATGAATAAGTTGACCCAAAAGCCGAAAGTAGAGCAAATGCAACTTTCTTCAAACAGGTGAACGCTTGAGGCAGGGATGTCCAGCAGTTGAGGATGGCTGCTGACTTTTCCAAGCAGCTTCCTTCAAGAGTTTTTCGCAATTCTACAAATTTTATCGTCCATAACTCTGATGCTTTGAATTCGATGTACTTGTATGTGTTAGTGGTAATATCTCTGCAAAATATGTCTAATTTTGACGCAAATCCTTTCCAGTGCTCAAAAAGATCAAGTATTGTTTGACCCTGCCCTTGTAAACGCAAGTTTAATTCATTCAGATTTGTAGTTATGTCAGCCAGAAACATCAGCTTGCACAGCCAGTCCTCATCATTCAATTCCGGGAAATGTTGTTCCTTTTCATCAAGAAACACCTTGATTGCTTCTAGACATGATACAAATCTGTTCAAAACATTACCTCGACTAAGCCAACGATCATTGCTGTACAGCGGGAGGTCCGCATTTGGTAAATTACTAAACAAAATTTCAGCACTGCTCAAAAAAGTTTCCTTGATGTATTCTCCATCTGTGACAGGTTTGCCGTTCGAAGTCACACACTGTGCAATTTTGTAACTACATTCGGTAGCTTTATTTTTGGTTCCAATTACTTGACTAAAAATACTACTTTGTTTTTTTGTAGCCAGAAACAGCCATTTTTATGGCTTCACTTTTCTCCTCAGAGTTTTTAAACATGGACTGATGTTTGGTTTGATAGTGTCTATGTACACTTGACGTACGGCACAAGACAATTTCATAACATAAAGCACAAACAGCACGATCCTTTTGTTGTATGAATCCATATTCGTTTGTCCAAAAGTCTTGAAACGAGCGTGTATCAAGTTTTTGTCTTTTTTTGATTCATTTTAACGGCACCGTATTACTTAATAATAACACCAACTTTTGTGGTGCGGTTAACGGACTGTACGGGCATGAGTATGCGATAGCCGAGAGAACTGTAGAGGTGGTGGTGGTCGGGAGAGAGGGGCATGATAGGACGGAAATATAACTTCGTCGAGGTCAGTCATTGTTGCTCCAAACTCACACTGGGAGTCAAAAACTGCGAGCGAAAACGAAATAAATACGCTCGTCCAGGCGCTAGCCAGACACTGTTGCGTAATTATGATATTACGTCTCCGCTTGCCCGTCAAAATTTGCTTGGGATTCTTTTCAAGAATCTCATCCTGCAAACTACGGTAGCAGGTAGACGCCAGATTAGCGGGAACCGCAAAGTATAACCACTCCCCATGAAATTCGTTGAAGAATGTTTGTTCTCGGAAACGGTCCGTAAAAACGAAGACTTACGTGCAGTATAGTATGATCAGGCCTTTAGTTTTCATCAGATCGCACATTCTTACCTCCAATGTCTAAAAACTTTCGTTTTGAAGGGTTGTAAAAACAGGTATAGCTTTAAAAGAATTATATGCTTTCATTTAATTAAAAATTCAATTTATTTTAAAATGAGATCATATACTGTACAGTATTTTAATTCACTCAGCGTGCCATTGAAAATCGTTCCACGTGCCACGCTTGGCACGCGTGCCGTAGTTTGCCGACCCCTGCTATAGACCTTCTCTTGGGGAAAAAATACACATACAATCATAGTTTAAAATTTTACATTCAAATTTTAGGTTAACGTCCATGGATACCCAAGAATCCATTCATCGACTCCCAATGGGTCTCTGGACCATATGTTAAGAAACCCTGGTCTATAGCTAACCGTTGAATTTTTCATACTGTGTATAGTTAACAGTTGAATTTTTCAAACTTTGTATACTTACAGTTTAATTTTTCATCCTGCGTATAGTCAGACCCAGCTCTTGGGTGATGCAAGCGATGCAGCTGAACTGGGCACTGACTTTCAGAAGGTGCCGAAATGTATTTTTAAAAATATCAACATTTTCTAAAGAACAAGAAAAGTGAAATAGAATATTTCATATTCAAAAAGTTTTAGCTTCTATGAAACTTATAATTTTCTTATACCATATTCCTTTTTCAAAAGCAGCATTTTGAGCAACAGGATAAAGAAAAAAATAATTGCCAACAATAAAATTTTAAAAAGATAAACATATTATGTTTTGTAAAACGTTGCAGTGAACATCACTAGTAGAAATTAATTGATCCAACTGAACAGCATGAAATTGAGTCTCTCAAGAGTACGTACAGTACTGCATGGGACGAAGGAGGGAGGGGACATCATGAGACCTTGCACCACCTTGAAAGATCCCTAGAGCCGGCTCTGCATATAGTTACAGCTGTCAAGATGGTGTGTAGGTAGACATAATTATACAACATATTTGGCTCTTGTGTAACACAAGTCATTGTGATACTTTCAATGTAGACTTATTCGTGAACTGTTGCATTGTTCCACTTATGTTCATAGTTTTTTTTTGGTTTTTTTTTTAAACATGAGTTGTACATGATCATATTTCATTTTTGCTTGTCCTTATAATTTTTTTAAAGCAAAGTTGCATGGTTAAATATTTTTGTTAATTAATTGGTTGCGCAGATTGGTTTTTTCATAGGGAAATTCAAATGAGATGTAAATAAAGCAGCGTTGATGTAAAATGAGAAGACATGTTCGTTGTTGTTGAATTTCTTGGTGTCATTCGAGATGGTGATTGTAGCAGGGACATTAATATTACACACTTTCCAGATAATGAGAAGACTTGTTCATTGTTGTTGAATTTGTTGGTGTCATTCAAGATGGTGATTGTAGCAGAGACATTAATATTACACATTTCTCAGATAATGAGAACTCATAGTAAATCGCTACTCTGTAATCATTTAGTTGACTTTTTGTCACAGGTGTTCATCTAATGTCATTTGTGGTTTCCAAAAACTGGAGTTTTCAGTTGGGTAGTGCTTTCATTTTGTTCTGTGAGTGTTTAATCATGTTAACACACCCTATCTATCTTTTACCTTTTTCTATATCTGTGGAGGTGTATAAAAGATGGTCTTCCTTCGCCTCTCTTAGTTTTTGATGTCATGCTGCCATTGTCTAGAATTCCGTCTTCCTCCACTAAAGAGTTCATGTAATGTTTATTTGACTAGTTAGTCACTCTGTTTTGATAATGGAAGGTTGTTAGCCAGTCCTTAACACTTGGTAAGGTAATGGTAGTCCCATAACAGATACTGCCTTAGAGAGCCTAGAAGTGCAGCACTGCAAAGACACCATATCTATGTTTATGAGGTTGAACAGGCTGCAAGGTCTTTTCTGTTTGGACATTCGCTCTAATATAACCAATGGAACTTGTGTTTAGGTTGAACCTGGCGCGCCTAGCCAAAACTTAAAAAAACGTATCGAATGCTGAGATTTGTGTTCTTCAGCCTGTTAATTCATTTATTTGCTTGAACATATATGTTGTGTCTTGTCTGTGCTGCACTTTGGGCTCTCTGCACTTCTGGTTTAACCAATGTTTTTTTTTGCTATCTTCCATTTGTTTACCATTTCTTTATTTAGTCTTTCATATAGGACAATGTCTTGCTTCTTCTTTCTTCTGCATCCATCAGTTGTAAAAATGCATCTGTCACACATTTCTTATTTGCAGTCCTTTTTATTACTGGTATAATTTCTTTTGATATTTGATGTATTGTCCCCTTTAGCGTTTCCCAGTATTCATATATAATCTGTTTTTTTTTTCTATTTTTCATATTATATAGTATCTGTTCTGCATTGTAATCTTATATCTCTCACTCATTTCGTTGTCTTATTTAAGTAAGGCTAAATCTAACTTGCTTTTTTTTTTCGTTTCAAGGTCTGCTTGACATTCTTCAATTTTATCTCATGGTCTATCCCATGTTGTCTTGTGACTTACACTGATGCCTGCCCCCTGTTGTCTTGTGACTTACACTGATGCCTGCCCCATGTTGTCTTGTGACTTACACTGATGCCTGCTCCATGTTGTCTTGTGACTTACACTGATGCCTGCCCCATGTTGTCTTCTGACTTACACTGATGCCTGCCCCATGTTGTCTTCTGACTTACACTGATGCCTGCCCCATGTAGTCCCAGGGGTCCTCTCAAGAGAAGAAAGAATATAAATACTGCCATTTTAGACGTATAGTAAGTAGCGAGAAGTATAAGGTTGTGCAAGGGGCTGGCACAATCACCAGAACTGCTATGCTGTGGACGGCGAAAGAGAGGCAGACCAAAGGTAACCTGGCGGAGAACAGTGGAGGCTGAGATGCAGCGCATAGACCAGAGTTGGGGCACGGCACGAAGGATGGCTACCGACCGAGCAAAATGGGGACAGTTTGTTGCTGCCCTACAAGACGCCACTAGGCGTGATGGCCACTGACTGCTTTGTCAGTCAGGGAGCTAAGGATCCAAGAGAGAGAGATGCGGCTGACAACCTCATTAATTAAAATGAAGAGGACGGGATACGACTGAATAAAATGTTAAAATGATGGAAAGTAAGTAGTGAAAATTTTACTGGCATAAAGGACAAAGAAATGACCTTCGTTATAGCGGCTTTCATCGCGGGGCGAAGTTACTGGGTTGCGTGGTTGATACCTGGGAGAGACACGCTCTAGTCCACTCAGCCGTTAATGGGTACCTGGCTGCTCTTGAGTTAGGGAGTGCAGCGAGGAATGGAACTGATCACCCCCACCTCATTAAAAAAAAAAGCTGGATCTAGTATGGTGAAGTCTGTAACACTTCATTACCCAACGGCAGTATTTGATATAGGACTACCTTTAGCTTTAACGTTATGACCACACTGTCTTCACCAGGGACGATAGTTGGACACAGCGTACTTGTGCCTACAGGCAGATTCTTTTAATGTGGAAGAAATCTCTTCTACAGGGCAGGATCGATAACTATCATTGTCGACCATATATAGATAATGAAGGAAATCTGGACCCTGTGAGTAGTCAATAAATAAATAGGTAATTAACAGCACTCGTTGGGCAGAAGGCAGGATACCAAGCAAGCAATGTAAGTGATAGGCTTACCGGGAGTCGAACCTAGGACAATCCAAAAGGCGCCTTGCTGCGAAAGTAACATTGTGAAAGGATGCCCGAACAGTTTAGGAACCCAAATTTAGTTGTGCGTCCTTCTTTCACGATTTTATTTTCACAGCAAGGCGATGGCGCCGTTTGTAATAGTCCTTGGTTCGATTCCCGTTAAGACTAGCACTTACGTTTCTTTTGTGTTGTTTGTGTCCTCCCTCCTTTCTGTCCAACAAGTGCCTGATAATTACCTATTTGTTTACTATATATATGACACTAATATAATTTTTGTTATACAATAGTTATCTGCATTGAAAACAAAATTATTAACTTCCCTTTCGCTTTTATATTTAATATAAACGAGGTGAATCGTAACAAAATCAACCTTATATAATTTGTGATTCTAACTGCATAAGAAAAGGTAATTCTAATTATCACGTAATTCTTGACAAACACAATGACATAACGGCGAAAAGACACCGAAGCAACATCTAGGGAATGGTTGTACCCATCAGCACATCATGACGTCAAACGTCAGAATAAAAGATTCAACTCTCACATATGCGTTTACAGTCTCCACTGCTTTATTCAAGAATAATAAACCATGCAAGATTTTAAATATAACAAGCTGTATGCAAGACAAGTCTGGTGTGAGTAATAAACTCGGTGCTAATAAACTTCTTACTGATACGACAATAACTATCATTCAGTACAGTGGCAATACTGTTAACTTATGCAGTAAGCAAGACACTTAATGAAAATGCAAAACCCGCTATGCGTAGAGTATTACATTAACCTCGCTGACCGTTTCAGGCACTAGGACAAATATAGAGCCACACAATTCTAACGAAAACTAATTTTGCTGCTACTCATTAGAATAAGCCAGAATAAAAGGTCACTCCATCACGCAGAACACATCACTGTGGAATAATAAGAGATGTCTCAAACATCTCTCTCTCTCTCTCACTTCTGTCTTTCACTGATTTCCTAGATTGCACAACACACACAACTGACTTGCTCGCTGTTTATCAAGCACGTCCTATAGCGATCTCCACCACATCATATTACAATGACAACTGGCAGGCAACACTCCTCTGCCAAACTCCTCTATTCAGCCTACTGTTAAATCTAGTTTGCTCGACATACTAAAATGCAGGTGACTGTTCTCTGTTTCATACCCACACACTTCTGACTCAAGAAAAGTTCCCAACCTTTAGCATCAGATAAAAAAAAACCCACGAAAGTTAACCATCGTTCGCTCGTGAATAGGCTAACTCACGCAAAAACCCACGAAAGTTAACCATCGTTCGCTTGTAAACAGGCTAGCTCACGCAAAAACCCACGTGAAGCCTGCGTTTCGCTCAACTCTTGCTCGTATAACTAAAGCAACGCAAGCAATCTAGCACTCGGTGGAGCACATTTTCCGACAACGATATTTCATAACAGTTCGTGACATTAATATTTTTGTTTTGGTGAGGCACACTTCTTAAAATGGGGATGATTTTACTGTCATCCTTCCATGTGACGAAGGCACTTGATTGGGTTAGATGCAATACAAGATTAACGGGACTATAGAAGGTTACACTGCTGAGGATCTTATGGGGTTGAACCTGGTATCCCATGCACACGACGAATAGCAGTTTTCAAGTGCATGGTCCAAAAACCAAACCAAACCAAGAAAGAAAACAACATTGGAACTGAGATAAAAATCAGCAAAAAAATATTTTAAACATCGGGGAAAATGGTAAAGCTAAAACATGTACAGAAAAAAGAAAATAACAATGAATGCAATAGTTTGGAAGCCTGATCAGAATTTAAAACAAAAACAAACGGACCAACCATACACGATATATAATAGTAGTGTAAAAGCCCGTCATAAAACGGGAATTAAATTCAAAAGCAGCAATACCTAACGGCAATTTTACTTATTCAAAAGTACTAAATAAAAACCACTGTATATCACCACAGTACACGAACTACGTAGCAGCAGCGAGGATCCCAATGTGTGTATACGTGATCACACATTCTATAAATATTTTTGTGCACACCGTCATGTGCGCACTTTTCTATGTCGAGTGTTACTATTTTCGGGAGAGTACATATAAGGGAAACAATACAATTAATATCTAACTTTCAACCAAAGTTGCATCCCTTAGCGTTACGCACTGACAGAAAAAGCTGGGATTTTATATATATATATATATATATTGATGTCTGCTGCTCCCTCAGGCATGTCGTAAGAGGCAATTAATATGAGCTTGTGCATGGGGCTGGCAATCTAACATGTATACACATTGCTACAGAAACCACGGCTGTAAGAGTTTGTGCGTTGTTGCAGGCTTTCTCAAGGGGGTCATCTGGAGTTGGGGCTGCATGTCCACAAGCAAAAACGGAGATGACGACGATGGCACACACTAGATGTCGCTCGCTGAAAGTGTGAGACAATCAGTGCTAATAAAACGACGAACCGAGGAATGCGACCGATGTATTTGGGAAGCGAGGGCACAGTGATAAGCATTTATAACATATAAGGAAGGGAAACCCGAGGCCTGTAAACAGTAAATAAATATTAGACAAACATAAAGGTATGTTTTCAGGCACTCGTAAGAAATAAAGAAGTAGAACACTAGACAACAGAAAAACAACAGACGTGAGTGGCTTAACCAGGACTCGAACCCAGGACCTTCCGTGCGACAACCCCGCCTAGCTATGCAAGCGAATCACACTATCCTCCCTGCCATCTAGGCATCACCAAAAAATGATGCTTCGATGACGGGTCATTAGTGCGAACCGCAAGACATTACACCGGAAATTTACCATGGGCAGTCCAGCCTATTAATGACGCAATCACTTCTGTTGTTCCCCTATTACACGGTATAGGTCAGTCCACACAAGACAAAGACCTTAATACTGTGTCTAGTAAATGATAGTAGACTAAGAACAGTAAGTACAGGACAGAGGGTAGATTTTTGGTTTTGTATAAACATTTATAACACATAAGGAAGGGAAACCCGAGGCCTGTAAACAGTAAATAAATATTAGACAAACATAAAGGTATGTTTTCAAGCACTCGTAAGAAATAAATAATTTCTTATTAAATTATTTCTTACGAGTGCCTGAAAACATACCTTTATGTTTGTCTAATATTTATGCACAGTGATAAGGCCACCTCTACACCTCACGGTAGAAGGGGAACGACTAAGTAAGTAAGATAAGGCCACACGAAATACCTAATCTGTGACTAAGAATAGCCACAACGCTTAGTAGCAAAAGTGGAAACATAAATAACACAAAGATGGAATTATCTCCAAGTTACGGGCAAGTTAAACTGAGCGTTGCAAAGAAATTATTTATACTAATTGCCCCACAGTTGCCGACAACTTCAATACGCGACGTAAAACTTGGCTCCAAGCTTTTTTCTATGCAAGTGCAAACTAGGTCAGGATTGTTGCTCATGTCTAAGTCAATTAAGTTGTTTAGGTAAATCAGACTAAGGGGAAGGCGGGTTAATTTAGTTCCTTTCAGGTTCAGTGCAACTAAAGAAGGTATATTTTTAAAGGCCAGATTAGAAATTGTAACAAGGGGGTTATTATTCAAAAGTATTCCTCTAATAGCAGAATTATTCGGAAAACTGGTATCTGTTAACTCAGTTATAAGGTTATATCCAAGATCTACATCTGTTATCCATACGGGAATATCAACTCCTTGAAGTTCCTTAATAACGTTATTTGGAAGCTGCAAATATATTAGCGATTTAAGCCTCATAAAAATAGCCGGGATGGATGGAAGCAAATTAAAACCTAAGAAAAGTTCGAAAATAGAGGCTGGAACAGAACCCGAGTTTGGATCTGATATTCGATTATGTGAAAGATCGAAGCTTGCTATCTTAGTCAGAAAAGACAAATCAGGAATGACTGTCAACTGGTTGAATGACAGAGTTACAGACGCCAAATTGTCGGCGTAAGAGCGTAGCACGCTGCTGAGATGGTAAGCGTCGGATAAGTTGTTATTATCCAGTGCTATATCGGTTAGTCGGATGGACTGGGGAAGCCAGGTAATGTTAGAGATGTTATTGCTAATCAAATCTAACGTTATTAAGTTCTTTAGCTTTGAAAGTGCTTTTGGAACAGAACTGAAGCTATTATTGTTTACAGTCAAAGTCATCAAGCTACTGGTCAATTTGTCGAATGCATTGTCTGGAATGGAACTGACGCTACCTACTGCCATGTTTAACTCGTTTAAACGAGAGAAGAACTGAACCCAAACCGGCCAAGTGGTGAGCCCGACGTTTTCCAGATTAATCGTCTGTAAAGTTTGGCCAATGTGCGCCATGGCTCCGATGTTCCAGTCCAGAATTTTGGTGTCCATTATGTTTAAATGTTGGAGGGCGTTCAAGTGTAGAAAGGCTTCAGGGATTCTGGCAAAGCGGGCATTCATGAAATAAAGCGATTCGAGAGTAGATGACAGTTCGTCAAAAGCGTTATCGTCTATAGTTGTTATAGGGTTGTCCAGGAATGAAATCTCGATCAAACCGGTGGGTAGGCTGCCAGGTACTTCGGTGATCTGATTTGACTGAAGAAAACAAACATAAAGAACTGGGTAACTGCTGTTAATTGCTGCTAAAGTCATAACTAGAAATATTGAAATACAAGTAACTCCATCTAGCTGCAATATGTGATATCAACGATCAAATACAATCTTTTCAAGTTCTATATCTCAGGATTTACTTCAATTATCAAAAATCCAATCTGATAAGTTTTAAAATGTAATGATAAACATTTTTAAATCTGGTATTGACAGCTTAATGAATTAAAAAGCCTTAGCCAATTGAAAGAGAACAATAGAATTAAATACAGCCACAGTTTCCACGGCAACCAATTATGCAATACCATAAAACTATTCATTATGCATACATATGATTGACATCGGTTAAATCTGTGCATTTTCATTAAAATAGTGTGATTAATAACGAAAAAAGCATTTCACTGTAGTGCAATGTTCGACCTTACTCAATGTTCGTCTAAGAATAAAATACGCTTATTATACGTACTTTATGGCAAAAAAATAAAATACGCGTATAATACGTTATTATACGTTAAATTAATACGCGTAAGTTTTACATTGGGCGCTTTCCATGGGTATAGCATGACATTACGTCATCGGTGCATAATGTTTAGGAAAACAAGTTGTTTGTCTTTATGTAACACAAGAGTTTTGCTGACACTTTAAAGGTAAATATCATACATATATGTTTTATTTAAACTACACCTTGAGTTTCTAGACGAACATGTGTTAAAACGTTCAGATTTACAGAAAAATGGTCATTTGACGCAGTGGTGCAACGTATTTTAACGTACGGAAGTTTTACCATACGCGTATAATACGTATTTTATCGACAAAAATACTATAAGTATCATACGTGCGGTCGAACATTGCTGGAGCTCTTTCCATTAAGCGCATTAGGGTGGAGAAGTTTCAGTTATTGCGAGAGGTGCCAAAATCATATCGGAAATAAATAATTAAAGAAATCCGAGGCATGTGAGTAATAAATAAACAAATATTGATGACTAGCCGACACTATTAAGACAACAAGGAGGACACCACGTAAAAGAAAATAACAGTAGTAGCAAATTCCACGCGGAATCGAACCAGGGACCATCTGAACAGCGTCATTGCCTCGATCCGAGAGTGAATCGTGGAAGGACACAGCCATCTAAGCACCTCAAAATAGTGCATCATTGGCCGTGATAATTTTTTCACGACACTATACTGAACTATTGAATATAGGAACTGGAAACGACCCAGGCATTTATAGAGTCATCTATATAACATTCTTATTAGCAAGTATAAGCCAAATAACACAAAAGCTGAAATAATTGTGCCGAGTAGGTTGTGGAGGAAGATGGACATTAAAGGATAGCTGTGATTGTCCCTCCTTCGTTCTGTCTTACGAGTGCCTGCTATTTACCAATATTCGTTAATTTATTTATCACTCTCAACCTTGGGTTTCTTCATGATTTATTTCTGTGTTAAACCAACCAACGCTTACCTATATTTGTTTATATTTTAAATCTGAAATCAGGTCATGTTTCTTTAGGATTTTTGTTTCATTATCTGTGTACCTCCTCTCGGCCGCCCCATTTTCCGGTACAACATTGTGTGGTGTTAATGGCTTATAATAAAAAATATGTAAAGGTTCCCGTTACACGCCCATTGAGACATGTTGGGAATATGGTGTTAGGCCCACATTTTCTTGACTATACGGGATATTAGGGGTGATGTGGTCAGCATCACGCCGGCCGCCTTTAACCTTACTAGAGTTGCTCTGATACCCAACTCATGAAGCTGGGTCGACCCCAGAGTCGTTTGCGGTCTAAATAATCCCACCTGAACAGGAGATCGAATGGCTCATGCTGGAAGCGTATTGGCTGCATTTCGACAAGGTGCTCATCCTCTCTAGGTTAGAGGACCGTCTAACTCGTGGCATTGCTTCACCCGCCAATTAGTGGATCAGTGTTATAAGTTCAATTCCCAATTTGTTATGGGTTCATTTTATATATTGATATCGTAGTGTCTAGGTTCAACACTGCTGAGAAGATCCCTCCTTTTCACACTTTAAAAGTCATGCAGATATGCCGGTATTAGTTTTTAACACAGTCTTTCTTCACATACCTGATCTTCGAACACTGAAGAAGATACGAAGGCCAGGTTGGACGTTAATACAACAAGTATTTAATGACAGTTCACAGCTCCACGTTAATCATCCATTATATAGATAATAGCATGGCATAGAATAGCCAGTCTTAAGCGTCGCTATCTTATCTTGTCATGAACACGCTGTCCTCATGGTATCATGCAGACTTTAATCCGAAATGTGCCAACTCACTTGCATCCAAATTCAGCATACACAGCTTTTAATTATAAATATAGGTAGCCTCAACCCAACTCAGCATTGTGGGTGAGCTAAATGAAGTAGAACTTTAAAACTCTGTAAGATTACATATTCCTGGAGCTGGACCATATATACGTCCAAACACTTTGAAGATCACTAACGGAATGCCACGCAGTATCGCTCACTTCTGCTAAGTCAAGCCGGCTAAGCTGTCTGCACAAAAATTGTCCCAAAAGACAATGCCGTACTTCCGGGAGTAACCCAGGAAACGTACTATCAACAAGCTAGTCCATAAACAAGCCTAGTCGAAATCGAAGCGTATGTTGTGTTATTACTCATAGTAATCAGGTATGTTTTACCAATGTTGAGCCTGCTGGGTTGGGGAAGTCCTCTGGGTTTGCAAGACAGCACGGGAACTCACCCCCTCTTCCCCCCTACAAAAGAGTAAAGAGCGAAAACTCAAATATCTGGGAATCTAACAAAGCAGAAGAAGAAGACGACGAAGATGATGAGGAAAGGTGTTTGTACCATCCAATACCATAATTCCCGCCGTAAGTACGTCGGTCACATAATGCACACCGTCAGTTGCGTACTTTTCTATTTTTGAGAGAGTACATTAACTTTCAACCAGAGCAAAGGGGTGCAACTGTGGTTGAAAGTTAGACAATAATTGTATTGTTTCCGTTATATGTACTTTCCCGAAAACAGAAAAGTGCGCAAATGATGGTGTGCATGAACAGTTTGATTATGGAAAGTCAAGATTTTAAAAGATGCACGAACAATTACGAGACATGTTGTCATAAAAGAAATGTTAGTTATTTAGTCAATTTACGGTCCATTAGATCATTATCATTGCTCCACATGTCATTTAGGAAGGTTACTCGTATTCCTCGGCGTCTGTGGCCTAATGGATATGAACGCAGTTTCATAATCCAGATATACCAGGTTCGAAACCTGCTGCACGCGGTTTGGTAGCAGATCGCTTTGTGTGGATTTTTAACAATGGTATAAGCGCCGTACCGTTCAGAAAGCAATGGCAAACTACTGAATGAAAAAAATTGCCTAGAAAAATCACAAACAGCCAATAAAAGCTGGGGTTGATTGCCACGTCCTGTAAAGGATAAGCAACTAACTAACTCGTCTTCATATTTAATAAATCCATATAATTTTCACTACAAATATCTAATGACGGTCGCCTACAATGAAATGACCACAGAAGTGATAGTACTGTCTGTAATACATGTAACAGAAACAATGCACTATAATTAAAAACCTGACAATTTAGACGGGTTATTGCTAGTATTATTATTAAATATATACTGCTCAAAAAAAAAAAAAAAAAAAAAAAAAAAAAAACGCATAGCTATCTAAGTGCGCGTTTTTATGAGTTTGTAAGTAAAATTTTGTGCTAGGGTATATGAAAACCAGCCTCAAATGTTCTTTACAGTGTCAAATGCACGTGTTGACCTGAATTGCGTTTGTTTTTGTAATCGTTACAACGCAGTGGTCAATAGTGTTTATGACGCAAATTTTGACCACAGCTCATGTTGCGCGCACGGGAAAGCAACACAATTTGGGGTGAACACTATTCACTGACTACGCAACTGAAACCCTATAAAAGGATAACGCTACACACAAAAAAAAATTCAGTTCATTTTCAAGCAGACATTTATGGCGTCTCTATCGATAAATTTAAGGAACATTGCTATTGACCGACTGCATGCAGGCGAAAGTCAAAGTCAGGTTGCCAGACATCTAAACATGCATCAGAGTACCATCAGTCGACTTTGGCACCGGTTCCAAGCCACTGGCTCAGTTGAAGACCGGCATCGCAGTGGACGACCCAGAGTGACAACAGCAGCGGAAGATCGCTTTATTCGGCTTCGTTACCTCAGAGACAGGTTTACAACAGCTTTTTCAACTGCCCAGTCATTGCCTGCAGTACGTCATGTGTCTAATCAAACTGTCCGGAATAGACTGCATGACGCTGGACTTTGGGCACAACGACCTCACCGAGGATCTGTCCTTACGCGCCGCCATCGCCAAAATCGACTTCTTTGGGCCAACCAGCATCGTCCCTGGGCATCTGACAATCAATGGAGACGTGTCTGGTTTAGTGACGAATCTTTCTTTTTGTTGCAGCGTCATGATAGACGGCGTAGGGTCTACCGTAGGCGAAATGAACGTTTTGCCCAAAATTGCGTTGATGAAGCTCCGCCGCACGGTGGTGGAGGTGCAGTGGTATGGGGAATGATCAGTTACAACGGAAGGAGTCAATTGGTACACGTTGAAGGAGGCTTGAATGCGCAACGATACGTCAATGAAATTCTTCGACCTCATGTCCTTCAACTTTTGGCTGCTCAAAGGTCTGTGTTTCAACAGGACAACGCCAGACCCCATTGTGCACGGTTGACCACGCAGTTCCTGACTGCCAACAACATTCTCACCCTTCCCTGGCCATACCTGTCTCCAGACATGATTCCAACTGAGCACCTGTGGGATGAGCTGCATAGATGTGTTTGTCGCCGAGACGTTGCTCCAGCCAATCGTCGTGATCTGTTCCAGGCACTCCATCCTACAGGCCCACATCAGACGTCTGATCGCATCCATGCCCAGGAGATGCCAGTCGCTAATCGATGCAAGAGGAGGCCACACACCATACTAACGGGAAAGCCCGTACGCCAAAAACCTCTCGTGACCCAGATGCAAAACAACTGTCAATTGATTGGTTGAACCCTAAGGTATTCATGTGTGCAATTTGAGCAATTCACTCATTAAATTTAAAAAGTTATTGAATGTCAAAATTATGGCTATGTGTGTGCCTTCAGTAGCTATGCGTTTCTTTTTTTGAACAGTATATATATATATTTTAAATTGGACTATTTCCTGACACACGATGTTGTTAACGTAATTTTCCTAGTATCGTCTGTTCTGCCCCTTAAAACGTCTTTTGCAGTTCTTCCTCAGATATCGCGTCTCTTGAATGCCGATCTTTCTCTTCTGTGCCTTAGATGCTGTCCATTTTTAACTTTGATAGCAACGTGTTCGTGTGAATATTCACTTTATCAGCTATAATTCTTTGCACGCAGGGAATGTGTGATCATCTGAGTTCTGAAATCAACACGTACGTCACTTCTGCCTGCGTTTGACATCTTATTTATATTTTTCTTTGACAATTTATATGTCTCATTCTCTGTTGACAGAAACGCACCAGTCATCATTATCATCATCATCACCATCATCATCGTCACTTTTCACTCCCTGGCGTAGATAATGCCACTATTGTTGCCCGTCACCGATTCCTATTTTGGGCCATTTACTTCACTTCCGCCCACAAGTCTTCGGTTGATGTGGCTTCCTCTACTAACGTTCATGTTCAGGTTCACTTTGACCTCCCAGCTTAGTTATTCCACAGTTGATTGCAGAAAAAAACTACTGGTTATCCTAAAGTCCACGTTCAGTGCATGAATTGAGGAAGTGTTCTCCATTTATTTATGCGTTCATTTACTCGTTCGTTCATTCCTTCATTCATTAATTTCCATTTTAACTTCTTAAGGAGCAACTGCAGGTTGTCCCCTTACTAGCATTCATGTGCACTTGCGGCGACGGTTATGTTGCAATTTGTATTACATGATGAAATTGCCAGCCAAAAAAAAGTAGCCTCATATTAGTTGCCTCTTACGACACGCATGAGAATGCAGTAAGTCTATTCTTGTGGACTCCTCAGTGACCCATGGGAACTACCTACATGTTCTCAGTGACTACTGCATTTTGTCGAGTTCAACACTAGAACTGATGCAACAGTGTTGTACGACACTGGTAAAAAGGCACAAACGAAATGTAAGCCTTTCTGTTTTACAATTAAATAAAACTGAAAACCTCACGGGAGACGCCAGTTACACACACAAAAAAGATTTTCAAAAACCAATATGAAATGAAAAGCTATAAGAAGAAATAGGTTAAAAGAACAAATACTGTGACTGCTTTAAATTTCAATTGTTGAGAACAATAAAGAGCTAGTACTACGTTATTTAAAACTGATTCAGTACGTAATTATTTTCAGCTCTGGACAGAATAAATCAGAGTCTTTTAAAAGATTTTGTGGACACAGTGGTCGGCCATTGCATCTTTTAAAAGATCTTGCGTACGGAATCAGTTGAAGTCAGTAAGAGCTCATTGCGGACGTGAGGATAAGAATCAGGCAGCTGCCAGTGGAACAAAACATGGCTGCCGCTGGACATGACAAACAACAAGGAAAACTACTGACACCCCTACGAGACATTCGCTGCTCTGGAATTCTCAGAGTAATAGAAGAAGAGGTAGACCCGAAAAACAACAAACACACACGCGCACACGGAGAAGGAGAATGACAGCACTACTAGGCAGTACTTGCTCTGGAATCTCCACAGTAATCTCCAAAGTATCTCCACAGTAATCTCCCCAACTAAAATAAAAAAACACGGAGAAGAGAGCTGGAGACAGAAATGAAAATGACAAGGGAGACAGTGAACGACACTGAGCAGACGACATGCGTTTGTTAAAGGATTATGCTCCCTGCGGAGCTAAAGGGTAATTAATGAATGAACAGCTGGTAAAAATACATTCTTACATCAAAATTGAGAGTAAGGAGGCCTGCCTTCTGTACACCGTTGTAAAGTGGGATAGCTGTCAGCCCTAGACCTTGGCACTCAATGTAGGTCCCAGAACACTCACACTCCTGAAATCAGTAGGAGGTTACCATGACAATATTAGTGTTTGCTTGTCTCTCTAATGTATCCTTTTTATTTCATTATTTTTTGGGGGGTTTGGGTTTTTGTTGTAATTGTAAAGTACAGTGTGTATGAACACGACACAATTAATTCATCATCCATTTCCCCGTTTCGCTACATACGGAGCATGGGGCTTTCACTGTAGCTGGTCACCAACATGAGCTCTTGAGGTAGGGGTTTCTGTTGACAATTGGGTTACATTATGAGGTTGCCAGCCCCTTGGGCAACCTCACAGTATTCGCCTCTTACGACGAATAGTACTTGAGAGGTAAAGGTGTAAGAAATAGATTTTCACGAGTGGATAGTTTAAGGAGAAGATCTGTCTCTGGACTGAGTAGTTTCTCTAGTCCAGCCTATCTATACGACTATAATTTAGTATAAGACAATCTTGCACCTCCCTATATCTGGAAATATAAGTTACACTAAACACCCACACACAGCTAGGTGACAACAAGACACACAAACGTGAAAAAACTATGGTAAATTTGGGTATGGGTCTGACCAACACACAAAGTTTAGTTCTTTTGTTGTTTATTATCATTAAACTTTACAACATCGAATATCTAAAAGAGAAAGATCAAATACATCAGAATTACATATATAGAAAAATAACAGAATACCTGTGCCCTCCCCTCATTGAGAAGATAAGAACCCAACAAGTTAATAACCCCAAAGGTTAAAAGTTTAGCACTAGGTTACAGTATAGACAGTAAAGAAAGAACACAGTTCCCACTAAACGTTATCCAATAAAATTAAACAATAGTCAAACAGAGTGCAGATGATACAATGTTTCCTGTACTAAAGAAAATATTTCACTCTCTCTCTCTCTGTCATACGTGGCCACACAATCTCGCTTCTTACCCTATTCTTGGTGAAACAATCTGTTGGACGTAAAATCCATGAATATGTATATAAGGTCCAGAGTATTTATCTTCCGAATTGGGCCCCAGTCCCTCCACTAATAATTAAATTTTATAAGGGGGACGCCTAATTTGGTGGTTGATTCCTGGATAAACAATGTCACCTTGAATAGTTAATGCCGAGACTCTCTGAGATCTGGTGTTCACAGTAAACAGTAGGAAAACATCTGATTGCTAAAAACTGTTAATTATTGTTAATTGATGATGGTGGTCAATCCTATCGGCTGTCTCTGTGGTGAGTACCGATTTTGAAACAGCATAACTTGCTGGATAAATCCGATGAAAACGACTGTCAAAAGCTGGGAGAAATGTTATATCTTTCACACCCCAGTGGGCTGATAAAATTGCATAAATAATTTGTGGTGTTTATAGTCCAGTTAAATTTACTATTAAAATGTCAGTTAGTCTCTGTGGCCGTTCTTTTTCACAACTGAACTTGGAGACGCGTAAGCCAAAAGAAGACAACTTTAATCCAATCAGTAAATGGAGAAAAGAGCAACTTAGACCACAATGGACCAAAATATAGACCAAAATAAAGCCAAATAAAAAACCGCTGGTCGCCGTTGATCAGGTCATGCCTAAGGATGGAGAAGCATTATGAAAAAAACTGCTACTAATATACAATGTATATCTACATATAAGCACACTGTGTCTCTAGCCTATTCCTATCCGGTCAGTTTTTTTTAGCGCGGCGTCTCTAGATCAGGTGAAGGTATGTGCCCTCCCCGCTCATTCTGCGCGCGCTAACAATCAGCGTACAATGTCAGTTATTATTTAATTTATCCATACGCGCACTTTAACCATTATCGCCTGTCGCTAAATAGCTATTAGAGTCGGCATCGGTTTGTTTAGTCGCATGATATTTAAACAACAGTCACTTACTAAATTACACAAAATGAAATAAACGTGAGTTCTATTCCGTCAATTATCCATCGCGCCTAGTGTATTAATTCAGTCAGCTAAACCGTATCTTTCTGTGTGATAGTGGGTGGAAAAATTATCATTACTGAACAACTGGTACACAACTAGCTACGCGTTATTTTCCACTGATTCTAACACCTAGAAAATCACAGTGAATTTAAGATGATAAACCTTTAACACTTTAATACGCTAAGCACAAATTTATATTACCAGAAATCCAGAATAAAATCACCACGAAAACTATTAACACATCTATTCCCAATGGTTCTAGATACCGTGTTTAGACTCCGAAAAATTCTGAGCGACACTGATAACTGATTTTGGAAAGACGCAGTTTATATCAGTGCTGCCTCTTCTGCCTAACTTGCAAGATCGTCTAGGAAATTCCTTTTGTTGGCTCGGGTTTGGCGTTTAACTTCCTTGTCCAGCTGACTGTACTGTTCGCTATATTGTTGCTTTAACCTGGGGGACTTCGCTTCTGTTTTCTTTCTTTTCATTTCCTTTCTCAGTGTTATGGTGTTTAATGTTTCTGGTGTTATCCAGTCTTGCTTCTTCCTTTCCTGGAATCCCAAGCATGATTTGCTGCTTTCCTTATATATTGTTGAAATGGTGTTGAATTTCTGGTCTATATCATCAGTCAATGTCTTTTCCTGACTTTTGGCAAATTGATTTCGTTTTTTTATGTCCGCCGCAAAACCTTTTCTGGTAAGGGGGTCCTTCAATTTGCTGATGTCAAACCTTTTCTGTGTAGTTACAGTTGGACCAGCCCTTCTTAGTTTCACTTTCAGTTTTGCTACTACTAAATGGTGATCACTTCCCACATCTGCACCTCTCCTTACCTTCACATCTTGTAATGCGTGTCTCCATCTACCGTTAACCATGATGTGGTCTATCTGGTTTCTGTCCCGACCATTTGGTGATTCCCATGTTAATTTGTGAATTTCTTTATGTGGGAAAAGTGTTCCTCCAATGACCAGGTTGTTAATACTACAGAAACGTATTAATTTATCCCCATTTTCGTTTGCTGTTCCGCTGCCACATTTCCCCATTACTCTATCATTATATGTATTGTGTGTACCAACTTTCGCATTGAGGTCTCCCATTACTATAATAAGATCATATTTAGGTGTGTCTTCCATTTCTTTCTGCAGTTGTTGATAGAATTCATCCTTGACCTCTTCATCGCTGTCATTCGTTGGTGCGTAGCATTGTATTACTGTAGTATTGGTGAATCTATCTCTCAATCTTAATCTTATCAGTTTGTTGTTGATGGGTTTCCATTCTAGTAATGTCCTTTCTAATCCTGTCTGTAGAATAATGGCTACACCTTCATTGTGTTGTCCATCCTCTCTTCCAGAGTAAAGTACTGTTTCTCCTGTTGCTGTTTTAACTTTTCCTGCCCCTGTCCATCTGCTCTCGCTTATCCCTAAAATGTGTAACTTATAGTTTCTCATTTCTGCCGTGACCTGTTTTAGTTTACCCGTCTCATTCATTGTCCTGACATTCCAAAATCCTATTCTTGTATCATGTTTTGCGGTCTGGACGTCCGTTCTCATGTCAGTGGCTTCCTTTCGGCTTTCAACACTGACAGTCATACGAGCCTCAGACTCTGGATGTCCATCCCGCAGCAAAGTTTGTTTATTCATTGTTGTTTCCGTAACTTCAATTTTTTTTTACATAGACAGGGGTGTCAGCCCTATGCTAAAACCCCCAACCTGGAGGACCAGGGTGTCTGCTTTAGTCTGATCCCTGCCTGCGCAAACCTGTCCAGCTTGTAGAACCTTCCAGGAGTAAAATTCCCGCTGGCATAGCTCTGGGGGTAATCAGGGTACGCAAGCCGCCATACCTCGACAAGGTATTGGCACCGGTGAGGTGAAGGCAGGAGTACGACAGGGATGCCTCTTATCAACCACTCTATTTTTAACAGTCATAGACTGGGTGATGCGCCAGACAACAGAGGGCAGTCCAAGAGGAATAACTCTTCTTCTTCTTCCGTCCTTAGCCACCGACCGTCAAAGCAGTCAGTGGCCATTACGCCTAGTGGCGTCTTAGGGCAACAGCAGATAGGTTTTCTTTGCCATTGTTTCCCATCACGCCTATTGGCGTCTTTAGGGCAACGGCAAATCAATCCATTTGCTGTTGTTTCCGTAATCGAAGTGACTCCAAGAGGAATAAGATGGACTACATTTTCTACATTGGAAGATCTGGAATATGCAGATGACATTGCACTACTAGCACATTCACATCAACACATCCAGGGAAAAACGGATAGACTTAATAAGTTTAGCCAGCAGGTGGGCTTGAACATCAATTTAAAGAAGTCAGAGGTCATGACGCTCAATGTGAGCAACCCTGAGCCCATATCAGTAAGGAATCAGCAACTGCTACAGACAGACACCTTCACATACCTAGGATGCATAGTAACACCAGACGGCGGGGCAGGCAAAGACATCAACATCAGAATGAATAAGGCAAGAACAGCCTTTTTTAGCCTAAACAACATCTGGAAGTCCTCTCAGTACATCACAAGCACAAAATTAAGGTTATATCAGAGCTGTGTGCTTTCTGTGCTTCTCTATGGTGCGGAATGCTGGAGAGTTACAGAGAAGGAAATGTCGAAATTGTCCTCTTTTCACACAACATGCCTAAGAAAAATTCACCGAATCTTTTGGCCGAATACCATCACCAACCAAAATCTGCTTACTCGGAGCAAGCAAGAGGACATGCACACCATCATAGCTGGCAGACGCTGGAGCTGGGTTGGGCCATGTCCTCAGAAGAGACCCCGATGCCATCACAAGAACAGCTATGCTTTGGACCCCTGAAGGAAAATGAAAGAGAGGCCGCCCAAAAACAACCTGGTGGAGGACTGTGGAGGCTGAGATGCAAAGAATGAACCAGAGTTGGGGCACTGTACGAAGGATGGCCACCGACCGAGCAAAGTGGAATCAATTTGTTGTTGCCCTGAAAGACGCCACTAGGCGTGATGGCCACTGACTGCTTTGACGGTCGGCGGCTAAGGATCAAAGAAGAAGAACAGTTTATATACCATAATGTTTTTTAGATCTCTAGAGGATGTTAATTTTCACACTCTGTTTCCTAGCAGAGAAATCTGAAACTACGTTTCCCAGATGAAAGGTCCTCTGAGCCGGCCACCGTTTCTCTCGTCGAGCGCTGTTGACCAACATCAAAAGTCTCTCATTACGATAACAGGGTTTCCACGGTCGCTCTGTTCGGCGTTGCTAACCGACAACAGAGGCTTAAACCGTGTAACGGGCTTCCTTCCGAGATTTTCCCGTTTCTCTTGATAACAGAGTTATCTTTCCCTATATGTACGAACATCAAATGATTATCGGGTAATTTGTTTTAGCCCGTGCGGCTACTTACAAAAAAAAATTTCCGATGTTTCCACGTGCATCTGTCTGGTGTCTAATGATTGACAGATCAGCTCGCGTGAGAAACTTAGGTAAACAAACCAGATTAGCTCCCCGTTAGGACTGGCATGTCACGGAAGTAGGTAATTTGTCTGTTTATTTACGTCTCAGGAAAAAGAGGCGTGGATTAAAGGTGAGTAGTGCATTCTGTCAAATGTTTGACTTTGCTAACGAATCTTAGATCGCCACGAGGTCACGAAAGGCTGTTGGATACTGTAGGCTATATTTCCATTATACGTCACATATGGCGAAACCATCTTTAGTTTGTGTGACAGAATGGGGCGGCCCCTCTCGATCTCTGTTTCACTACGGCAGTAATCAGTTACATTTGCGGTACTGATGTTATTGCGCGCTTTCTATTTGTCACACTTTCTTTCTTTCATTCTCTGCTAAGTAGAAGTTATTTGATTTGGTCAGATATTTGACACTCCTTGTAGGTGATAATAATCACATTTTTCTTGATGCGGCACAGATTTGCTGAGATTAGAGCAGGTGAAAACCAATGTTGGTTTGCTCAGTTTAGCATTATTCTGTTTGCTAAAGTTGGGCCAGGAGATAAAATTACTCGCCCGTAGTCGGTTTTCGTTTGCTCAGGCAACAGGTAACAAGATTACCCATCTTTGCGACACATTTAGGACGGACACGTATGATGTAATCATTTCCTGTCCACGACATTACTTTGTAAGAAAGTAATAAGTGTTACATCCGACACACGTTGTCGCATGAGTTTAACTACCTGTTTGTGAGTTCGTACACAGGGCAATCGGATGTTTGCAGCCCATTTTCAGAAAAGTAATGTTTGAAATTTTGCACGATGAGTCATGCAAAATATTCAAATCAGATTGGCTGATCATTTGAACTCCATAGCAAACCGAGTGGGGTAAGACAGTGAATATAACCTGAGGCTTCAGTTAGTCAAAACTACTGTGAAGATTGCTTACCAAGACATCAGACCTTGCCAGAGAGACGCCTAGAATTCAAAATTCCATTTTATCATACCGGACACCTTTTATTTGAGTATTTATCAGGACTTACAAAACCAGCCCAGGAAATCTCTATTATTTTAATAAGGAAAGCCGCTGTCTGAGGAAACTGAAGGATACACAAAAAGTCAGAGAGGGAACTTATTAAATTAACGACACTCCAGAAACGTGTAAGAGGCCGATTAAGTCTCTTTTATTCATCTGAGCAAAAAGTCTGTGAGCCAGGATTGGCTTAAGTTGTGATTTTACATTCTATATTTTATTACTAACATGTGAACTAACATATATATGTATATTCTCTTCTTCTTTGATCCATAACCGCCAACCGTCAAAGCAGTCAGCGGCCATCACGCCTGGTGGCGTCTTGTAGGGCAGCAACAAATTGATTCCACTTTGCTCGGTCGGCGGCCATCCTTCGTACAGTGCCCCAACTGTGGTTCATTCTTTGCATCTCAGCTTCCACAGTTCTCCGCCAAGTTGTTTTTGGTCGGCCTCTCTTTCGCTTTCCCTCGGGGGTCCATAGCATAGCTGTTCTTGCGATGGTATCAGGGTCCCTTCTGAGGACATGGCCAACCCAACTCCAGCGTCTGCCAGCTATGATGGTGTGCATGTCCTCCTGGTTACTCCGAATAAGTAGTTCTTGGTTGCTGATGGTGTTTGGCCAAAAGATTCGGAGAATTTTCCTTAGGCAGATTGTGTGGAAGGAGGACAGTTTCGACATTTCCTTCTCTGTTACTCTCCAACATTCCGCACCATAGAGAAGCACAGAAAGTACGCAGCTCTCATACAGTCTTAATTTGGTGTTTGTGCTGTACTGGGAAGACTTGCAAATGTTGTTGAGAATAGCAAAGGCTGTTCTCGCTTTATTCATTCTGTTGTTAATGTCCTTGCTTGTTCCGCCGTCAGGTGTTACTATGCTTCCTAGGTAAGTAAATGTGTCTGTCTGTTCTAACTTCTGGTTCCTTACTGTTATTGGCTCAGGATTGCCCACATTTAGTGTCATGACCTCCGTCTTCTTCAGATTGATGTTCAGGCCAACCTGCTGGCCATACTTATTCAGTCTATCAGTTTTGTCTTGAATGTGTTGGTGTGAATGCGCGAGCAGTGCAATGTCATCTGCATATTCCAAATCTTCCAGTGTAGAAAACTTTGTCCATCTAATTCCTCTTGGACTGCCCTCTGTTGTCTGGTGCATCACCCAATCTATGACTGTCAAAAATAATGTTGTTGATAAGGGGCATCCCTGTCGTACTCCTGTTTTCACTTCGAAAGTTACATTACTCGATCCAACACTGCACGTAAAGTTAGAATAGAGGCTTTTTATAATGGAAACAATGCGGCTTGGAATTCCATAAGCCCTCAGAATTTTCCATAGGCTGTCCCTGTGTATGCTGTCGAAAGCCTTTTCAAAATCAACAAAGTTAATGTACAGCTGTCTCTGCCATTCTGAGCACTGCTCTATAATGTTCCTGAGGGCAAATATATGATCTGCACATCTTCTGTTCTTTCTGAAGCCCGCTTGTTCTTTCCTCAGTTTATGGTCAACTGCTTTTGAAATTCTCTGGATGATTATCCTGCCTAGTATTTTGCTGGGAACTGAGAGGAGGGTAATTCCTCTCCAGTCGTTGCAGTCTGCAAGGTCGCCCTTCTTGGGCAATTTGACAATTGTTCCTTTACTCCACTCTGTTGGTGTTGTCTCAGTTTCCCAGACTTGTGCAAATAGTGGTTCTAATAGTTCTGCTGCTAGTTCAGGGTCTGTCTTGAATAGCTCAGCATTCAGATTGTCGTGACCAGGCGCTTTTCCATTTTTTTAGCCCTTTGATAGCTGTGATAATTTCTTCTTTTCGTGGAATGTCTGTATTTACGTCTAAGTCACTTTCAGCCTCAGGAACATTCAGCTGAGTCTCTGGTGGTTCCTTATTCAGTGTTTCTCTGAAGTGCTCTGCCCACCTTGTTTCCTGCCCCTGTGCTGTGGTGATGAGATTTCCTTGCTTGTCTCTTACTAACGTTATGTTGTTTGCACCTCGTTTTCCACTGATAGCTTTAGTTATTTTATAAACTGTGCTTTGTTCATTTCTCAGTGCTGCCTCTTCTGCCTGTCTTGCAAGGTCATCCAGAAATGTCCTTTTGTTAGCACGGGTTTGACGTTTTACTTCCTTGTCCAGCTGACTGTACTGTTCACTATATATTGCCTTTAACCTGGGAGACTTAGCTTCTGTTTTCTTCCTTTTCATTTCCTTTCTCTTCGCTATGGTGTTTAGCGTTTCTGGTGTTATCCAGTCTTGGCTCTTTCTTTCCTGGAATCCCAAGCATGACTTGCTGCTTTCTTTATATATTGTTGAGATGGTGTTGAATTTCTGGTCCACATCGTCGGTCTCTGTTCTTTCCTGGCTTTTGGTAATCAGATATCGTCTCTTTACGTCGACCACAAACGCTTTTCTGGTGAGGGGGTCCTTAAGTTTCGTGATGTTGTATCTTTTCTGTTTGACTGCAACTGGTCCAGCAGCTCTGAGTTTCACCTTCAGTCTTGCTACTACTAGGTGATGATCACTTCCCACATCTGCGCCTCTTCTTACTTTCACGTCTTGTAGTGCATGTCTCCATCTGCCATTGATCATTATGTGATCTATCTGGTTTTTGTCTCGTCCGTTTTGTGATTCCCATGTTAACTTGTGCACTTCTTTGTGTTGAAAAAGTGTTCCTCCGATGACCAGGTTGTTAATACTGCAGAAGCTTATTAATTTGTCCCCATTCTCATTTACTGTTCCACTGCCGCATTTCCCCATTACTCTTTCGTTATAATTATTGTGTGTTCCAACTTTCGCATTTAGGTCTCCCATTACTATAATAAGATCGTACCTGGGTACAGTTTCCATTTCCTTTTGTACCTGTTGATAGAACTCGTCCTTGATCTCTTCGTCGCTGTCATTTGTTGGTGCATAACATTGTATAATTGTGGTGTTGGTGAATCTCCCTCTCAGTCTTGCTCTTATTAGTCTGTTGTTAATGGGTTTCCATTCCAGTAAAGACCTTTCCATTCCTTTCTTAAGGATAATGGCTACACCTTCGTTGTGCTGACCGTCCTCTCTACCAGAATAAAGTACTGTTTCCCCTGTAGCTGTTTTTTATTCTCCCCATCCCTGTCCATCTGCTCTCGCTTATTCCCAGGATATGTAGTTTGTAATTCCTCATCTCTGCTGTAATCTGTCTCAGCTTTCCTGCCTCGTTCATAGTTCTGACATTCCAAAAACCAATTCTGGTTTCGTGTTTTGCGGTCTGGGCATCCGTTTTCATGCCAGTGGCTTCCTTTCGGCTTTCACCACTGTCAGTCATACGAGCCTGAGACTCCGGATGTCCGTCCCGCATCAAAGTATTTCCATTTATTGCTGTTTCCGTAACGTGTGTGATTTTTTACACAGACAGGGGTGTCGGCCCTGTGCTTAAACCCCCAACCTGGAGGACCAGGGTACCAGCTTTTGTCTGACCCCTACCCACGCAGACCAGTCCAGCATGGTTGAACCTACCAGGAGTAAAACTCCCACTGGCATAGCTCTGGGGATTGTCAGGGTACACAAGCTGCCATACCGCTACAAGGTATAGGTACCATTGATGGCAGATATGTATATTACCATGTGAATTTTAATATGTGAAAATCGCTAGTGGATGTCCTAGTTATTTGGGCTGGCAATCTCTGCTTATAGAATGATGATTTCATGAACCACCACTGCACGGGCCGGTGACTGCTTTATTGCTAGTTTAGTCGCACGTGCGAAACGTGCACACGGGACCTCCTATTTTATCGCCCTTATTCGAGAAGGTTAGGCATCACTACCCAGGAGACCAGGGGGGAGTATGACATCATTAGGACCATTAGGTTCTGAAAATTTTTTTTTCTCCATAAATTATATTCCCTCAACTGGGAATCGAATCCGGTACCTCTAGAACTCGGGGCGGACGCCGTTCCGCTTAGCCACTCCGACCCCCGTGTAAGGTCTTGCTACTTCCGTTGGTATTCGTCATGTTTACAACTCACCACTTCATAGATCTAACATTATAGTCTCCTCCAAGATGATATTTTCTTGTAAATGTTTATCACAACAAAGTCCATCTGCCGGAAGTATTACATCACTGTCCGTGTCTTAATTTTGTTTACCAAGATTGTCATTGACATTAGCATCGACTAGCACCTTATCGTGCGACATCAAGGTTTCGTGCATCTTCCCCCAGACAAAAAGTCTGGTTAACAACAGGAATGTCGCTCAGTGTAGACTCTTACTCCGTCTGGAGCTGGCGATGAGCGAAAATCAATTTGGCACGTTTGCTCCTTTGCTGCGCGTCGCCGATAACGAAGTAGAAAATAGCCAGGAAAGAGGGGTGGGTTGGAAGTGTGACAAGATGTGATAAGAAAACCGTGAACGATGAAAGCGAAAACAACGAATACTGGAAGAAGTAGCACGTAAAAGGAATGGAAAAGTAATATCGGAGAGCAGTGAAGATCAGAAAAAAACATATGAACGAACGTACCATGAACATTACAATAATGTTTATGCACCAACGCTAAGAATTATACGTTTTTTATGGCCTTTAACTGTAAGGTCCATAAATGTATAATCAGGAGTTACTGACACCAGCAGGAAGCAATGTAGTAGCAACACGGACAGGTGGTGCCGAGTCTTGTACATTCTGTTACACTCTAGATCCTGTATACAAAACAAAATTCGTCGTAAACTTAAAACTGTCAAAAGAAAGTCATATAAGGAAATAAAAGCTGCAGTAAGACGGTGGAGTGGAGGGGGAACAATAAAAAAGGTAATGCGCCTTACTAAGACAAAAGACGAGAAAAACCTACGTTGCGGCAACAAGGCCTTCACCAAGGACAGACGAACAAAACAGAATGGCAAAAAGTTAGAACTTAGTTTAAAAAAAAAACACACATACATGAAAAATATTTATTACATGAGTAATATTTATTTTATTTAATTGTTCCCCCTCAATTCCATCCAAAGAAAGCTCAGTAAATAATACGCCAAAATGTGCATGTCTCAGACACTGGTAAGAAATACTGAAGTAGAAAACTAGACAGCAATAAAGTTTTAGAACAGAAAGATCCTAGAACCACCCGATCAGCGCCATCACCTCGCTAGGGGAGTGAATCTTGACTAACTGTTAATGTGATTTTTGCCTATATTTTATAGACGCCACCCTGTTTGATTTTGTTGATGGTCTAAGAGAGATAACTGTCTGTTAACTTTTCTGTGACAGGTTTGATTAGTGGTTATCTTCCCCTTGGCTTATTCATCTATCCTGATAAGGATCGATGTTGACCTGTTTCGGGGAAATGTCTTAAATAGTTGTCATGTCTTAAGTCGCTATTCACATGACCATATAAGGAGCGGTTTTGCCTCTTGTTTCGGGGAAACGCCCTGGTCTGTGTTAGCTTTACTCAGGACTGTGCTTATTGCACATGCGCAGGTTTTTGCTCGCAGATTGAGAGACACTTCCGATCTGGGCAGTGTACCTGGGTTTCTGAACGGACAAGAGGTCCGGAGATTTTCTCTGCCATTATTACGGGGAAATGAAGTCCTCTGTGTGACTGATATGTCAGTGATTCTTCCCCAAGTTTATTCTGTACGCCAAGGATGGCAAGTGTTGTGTTTGGTGATTTTCTTGGATGCTGCCAAGGTAATATGTACACTTTAATCCTCTCGTGTGCCTAGATATGCAGACTTGGTGCTGTCTGCACATAAGAACGATTGATATTTTTGAGGCGACATTTTTGAGTAGAGTTCACAGATGATATGATAGACAGAGTCTACTATTTGTACTCCCTACAGAAACCAAGACTATACGTCTTATTGTTGAATAGAAGCCCAGCGAAGATTGTACTGTTTGGTAACCGCTATTCAGGCGGTATGTTTGGCATAGATGGATATGCCTTGCTTATTAGAAATAACACAGAGTGTAGCGTAGCAAATGTTGCGTAAGTATTACATGTGTTGATAAATGTTCTGTGGAGGATGTCGCATTTGCCACACAACGTTGAGGGTGTGGTAATTCATCTGCTCCTCTCAAGGTATGATAATCCTGGCCTTTGCGGAGTAGTGTGCCACCCTCAGACACCAGGGATGATGAGGCGTAGTAACTTGGTGTCTGTAGTCTGGTTTAAGTGTGATGTAGATGTGTATACAGACAGTGAGCATTACGAACAAGTCAATCCACACAATGACGTCACGTTAACTCAGGATGTGAAAAGTCAATGATGCTTGCAACAGCTAGTGACGGTTTTGTATAATTTATTATAAACGCCACAATGACGAAGTGTGTAGACATAAACAAGCAGGTACATCATAGGTACGATCAAACAGTCATTATTACATATGTCGTCAATTCAACAGGCACAGCAGACAGCATCAAAATAATGTGCATCATCTGCCTTTTAGGATATCATGACAAGCTGTACATGTAGTCAGGTAGTGAACTTCCCCTTTTCATAAGAGCTATTAGATATCAACTAGGAGATTAAAGATGGTCTCCTCGATTTGACCTCAACAAGACAGGCATGTCTTTTGAGCGCCACATTATCGTCCTCTATTGTCCAGCAAACAGCAAAGGTATCAAACCTAGATCCATCAACAAAGTTCAGGAAGCAAATAGTCCGTAGGACAGGCATCAATCGATGCGTGACAATCTAAGTGGATCATGAGCTGAGCAAACTAGTCATATCGTAGACTTTAGAATAAGGCAGGCTAAGCAAAAGTCAACATCACAAGATGGCGATAAAGTTACTCAGCCAAAAAAGGGATTTAATTACCTGTTCATAAGGAATTAAATGAATAATCACATATGCCTCCAGGCATTAGGAATAACACAGAGATATATCATCTCAAGATAGGAACAACAATCATGAGGACTCCTTCCTGAATAAACTAAGCGAAGACTAGCACATAGCTACGTCTCGCCTTCACAGCTTCTCAGCACAGACTGACCTGGGCGGAAATCGTTTTACCAACGCCACAAAAAGGGACATGCGCAGAAAACGCGAATCGAATACAACTCAGGCCAATTTACGAAACGCAGAATTGTTGCGGGGTCTTATACGATTCACTTCTTTTATTGTTGTTGCGGCCCCGTCTTCTATTTCAGTGGTCGTTGTGGAAAGCCACCGTTCTCATTGATTCAATAAGCTTCTTAGTTCTGGTCATTTGATTCATTAATTCTTGATCGTGCTATTGTTGGAATAGTTACGCGAATGTGGACCATAATTTCATCCTTCCTTGACTTTAGTTAAAATTACTAACCTCGATACATTCCTCTCTTCATAAGAATATCGGACTGACCCATGTCCGTACTGCAATAACATATGTGCGGCAATATCATGCCTACCACTGGAAGGATTATAGGACACGTCTTATCCGTTTGACGGTCATCTAAGAAAAGGGTGTGGTAACCTAGTCACGGTGCGTGACATACCAACGCATACACGTCATAATCAATCGTGTGTATCGCGTACACTAACTAACAATTATTTACATTATATTAAACGTAGTCACCTATTAATCTTATGCTGTTAACCTCTAGCAGACCATGCCAATAAAATACCTTAACAATTCCCTGTCCACTGGGGGGAAAAAAAAATCTATTAGATAGATTTTTTTTTAACAAAAACCCATCTGAAAAAATACCAATATGTTAACAATATCAAAAAAAAAAATTTAACGAGATTGCGGCTTATGGCCTACGACGTTCTGTCTAGAACCAATGTCGTGGTCATGTCGACTAACCAATAGTCATGTAATATATTCATTATTTATATCATAAATAAATATAAATGGTAATAAGAACTAAAAGAGAATGGTAATGTCGATCTCTAATTAAATAATTAATTAACTTAAAATATGTCGTGATAAAATGTCATGTCAGACTAATTTAAAGTGTTAAAATTAAACTAAATAACTATACTAGGTATGGAATAAGAATAAGTTGTTGAAAATCTAATGTAAGAAAAATGAGAGGATCTGTTAAAGAAAGACATAATAACGAATAAAGAATAAATTAGAGAAAGAAAAAAAAAAATGATGTATAAATTTAACTAAGTTATGTGTGTTGAACATCAAGTAAGTGTAGTATTAAGTTATTAATACCTTTCTAACTAATTTAAACAATAGTATGCAATATAATCATGTAATTCTAAGAATATAATCAAAGAATTATGTGAGTTTTCTTTTCTTTCTTTCATTTTTTTAAGTTTCATTCATTTTTTTAAAATTCAACTCACTTGTCATTTTAATGTGGATTAGTTTTAAAGAATAAATTAAAGTAATTAACATTGGATATGAAGATCCATTCGTAGTCTTGATCCTTGAATTTCCATTAGACAAAATGTTCAAGTATTCTGAATCACGTTATATAACGAATTAGTTCGACTGGAATGTCATTTATTTTCTCCGAAGTGTTTTGAAACAATGTTGTGACAAATGTAAACCAGGAAAGTCCCGGTGTAAAGACGAATATAGTGTCAATTGATTGCAGTCACTTTGCGTATAATTTGCCTATAGAAAGCAGCTGAGTAAATGGTTCATTCATGTGTCAAAAAGCAACGATGGTGCTATGTTCTTTGATTAAGTTTCTCTGTACATAGTATTGTCTTTGCGACAAACAACGTAAATTAGGAATCGACATCATTAGGATTTCGAGATAATGTATCTGCCAAGATGTTGTCGGATCCTGTGATGTACTCGATTGAAAACTCGAAGGGTTGGAGGAGTATAGCAAATCTGGTCAATTTTGGACTCTTGTGATTTGCTCGTTGTAGTGATGCTACGGCCCTTTGATCGGTTTGTACTACAAAAGGGGCTCCCAGTAGGAATTTTTCTAGTTTGGTTATCGCCCACACGACGGCTAAGAGTTCGCGATCAACCGTAGAGTACTTCACTTCTGCTGGTTTCAGTTTTCGTGACACGTACAAGTTTGGATGGAGGATGTCGTCATGGTATTGGAGCAAACATGCGCCAATTCCGTAGTTACTCGCATCTGTACGAAGAATGAACTTTTTAGAAGCATCAATTAATCTCAAAATAGGTGGATTTGAAAATATAGAAATTATTTGCGAAAAAATTCTGTCACATTCGTCAGTCCATGTCACTTTCACTGGCATGTTCTTCTTTAGTAATGAGGACAATACAGCAGTGATGGATGACAAGTTAGGTACGAATCTACTGTAATATTGGACTAGACCTAACAAGCTTCTCACTTGTTTCTTCGTTTGAGGAACGGAAATGTTTAAAATTTTTGAAACTGTACTGGGTAATGTTCGGATATATCCAGCTCCAATAATGTGACCCAAAAAAGTGATCTCATGAAATGCTACCTGTAATTTTGTAGGTTTAGCAGTTAACTTGTACCTTCTCAAGGTATCAAAAACGTATCCAAGACCCAAAAAATGTTCCTCAAAAGATGAACTAAACAAGCATATGTCATCTATATATGTAATAATGTCTGGTCTACCTGAAAAAATGTGTCGCATCATGCGAACAAAGGTAGCTGGAGCGTTAACCAGCCCAAAAGGCATCACGTTCCACTGGTATAGACCTAGCGGAGTTGAAAACGCTGTGTAGTATTTTGCTTTTTCGGTTAGTGGTATCTGCCAATAACCTTTAGTTAAGTCTATCTTAGTAAATATAGTTGCTGTCGATAGACGTGGCAGTAAGTCATCGAGAAGTGGATGTGGTTCGCTATCAACTATCGTTTGTGCATTTAATTTTCTATAGTCGACGCATAGTCTAATGTTATTGTCCTTCTTTCGGACAATAACTAATGGAGAAGAAAATGGGGAATTACTAGTTTCGATAATTCCTAAAGATAACATCTGTTCAAGTTCCTTAGTAGTTTTAGTAAGAAAGTGTATAGGAACAGAATAAGGATGTACCCGAATTGGAGTATCCTCGTTAAGAGTGATGTCATGATTAATGACTGATGTGCGACCTGGAACATCGGTCAACACATCTGGATAAGATTGTAGCAGATCAGCAATCTTTTGATGCTGTTGCGGTGTAACCGACGAAGAGATGGTTACGTCCCCGCCAAGATTCGCTAGATTGTACTACAGGTACAGGTAAAGCTAACTGTACCTCAGGAAAAGAAGATTCTTCTTCCTGGATAACGGATAAATTAGAATAGTGACATGTAGGTCTGAAAGTGTCATCTAATTCATGAAAAATAGCTTGTAGATGTTCAGGTCGAGTATGAAATTGCTTGAGCATATTTATGTGAAATATTTTGTGATGTCCCTTAATGTCCAGGACATAATCAACATCAGAAATCTTATTGATAACCTGGTAAGGACCATTCCACGAGATTAGTAGTCTATTTTTGTTATGTGGCAATAACACATAAGCTTGATCTCCTGGAAATAATTGACGTAATCGTCTATTACTGTTTTGGAAAGTTCTAGCTTTCTCTTTCGCAGCCTCAGATGAAGCTGTTGCCATTTGACAGGCATCAATAATGTTATTCCGGAGATTAATTACATATTCATAGGATGACTGAGTGTCCTGAGTCATCTCAGAATCGATTAATAAATCTTTTATCAGTCCCATAGGACCTCTTGGAGGAGCGCCAAAGACTAAATGAAACGGAGAGAAGCCAGTTTGTTCATTTGGCACCTCTCGATAAGCGAATAACACCGCTGGTAGCACTCTGTCCCAGTCCTGTGGATGGTTAACTGTAACTTTATGTAGCATTTGTTTGAGTGTACGGTTAAGTCTTTCTACAGCACCATTACTCATTGGGTGATAAATGCTGCTGAGGTTTCTATCTATTTGCCAAGTCTTCATTACCTCCGTCATAGTCTCAGATATAAATTGAGAACCATGATCTGACAAAAGTTTTCTAGGAAAACCTACTCTAGAAAAGATCAAGTGTAGTGCATCAGCTACATCTGTGGTGGTGGTTGTTTTTAATGGGATGGCTTCTGGCCATCGTGTGCATAAATCGATGCAAGTGAGAATAAACCTATGTCCTCTGGCTGATGGTAAAAAGTGGGCCAATGATATCAATGGCCATTTTGTCGAAAGGTCTCACCGATATATCACAAGCCTGAATAGGCGCCGTGTGAAAGGCTCCCCGTGCTTTCACTTCTTGGCATATCGTACAGGAGCGTACGTACTGTGAAATATCTCGTGATACTCCCGGCCAAAAAAAAGAAGATAATACTCGTGAACGTGTACGAGTATAACCCATGTGACCTGCACACTTAGAATCATGTGCATGTTGAAGTATGTACCGCCTAAAAGCAAAAGGTACCATGACTTGTTGTCTTATCTGAGTTTTATCCATAAAACATCTTAATAAAAATGTCATTTTTAATACTAAACCACTGACTATAATTTATGTTCCTAGAAAGATTGTCATCTTTGTTGACCAGCGTAAAAAATTTTGTTAGTGACCTGTCTTCCCTCTGTTTTGCAGCAAATGATACTCGGTCAATAGCAGAATGAATCTCGATATTTTCATGATCATTTGTTTCCTTGTTTTCCGTGTCTATAGTCTCTAATTGTTTTGTATGTGCTCTGGTTATTGCTGCATTTCCGATGTATAGATTATTTTTTTTTTCCCATTGAATAATCTCATCTGGTGTGCAATCTTTACTCCCGTGTATGCATCCCACCATAAGGTCGGCAATTGGGTTTCTTAACATGCATGCTTTAACATTGCCTGTGAAGAAAGGTGTGTCAATGTAAATAATAGCTGTTGGATAATATTCTATGGTTCCCCCAAAAGTCATGCACCTGACATGTTCTCCAGTTGCACAATTTGGATGAACAAGTGTCTGACGGATTCCGATCGTGGTCGATCCCGAATCTCTTAAGACTGAGACGATGGATCCATTAACTTTTCCTCTGTTGAAGATCAGTGATCCTGTTCCGTCATTGACTGCTAGACTGACTTCTGGTAGAATATGACCGCAGTTCAGAACTGTCTCTTTTGCTTTCTGAAATATAAGATTACATGTTGGGCAACTATTTGCCACGTTATAATTCATTGCAAAACAAGTAGACGATGACTGTATTTTGTTATCAGTAGTTGAACTCTGAACCCTAGGGGTTGTAGCAGTAGTAACAGCTGCCCCTGTATTATGGTTATAAAGTTGTCGATCTACGAGAATGAGAACGATGACGAGAATAATTAGATGAATTATCCCGTTGTCCTCTATTGTAACTGTTATCTCGATGTCTCGAGTTATAATTATCGCTATTGTTTCCACTTGTAAATCATTATTATAAGTTATTTGAAATCTTGACCTGAGATAATAGTTTCTGGTGAATAGTTTTCTGGTTGTCGTCCTCTATTAAAGTTATTGTTAAAGTTATTCTGTCCCTTATGAAAATTAATGTCATAGTTTCCTTTGAACCTACCCCTGTCTTACACTGTGTGTTCTAGGTTTGTTATGATTATGATATGCCATATTGGAGGCTACAGGAAGTGGTTCTCTTATCAATGTGCCAGAAATATTAGCATTCGGATGAGCTGTGCAGTAATTTAAAGAAATTTTTTCTAACTCATCAATAGATTCTGGTTTTCTTTCTTGCAGATAAGCAAAGAATGGTGGGCTGACAGACGATAATACTTTATCCCTCAATAACAAATCGACTAACTTGTCGTAGGATTTGTTGACACCTGCCAGTTCAACCCATCTGTTAAAAGTATTGCGTATGTTAGCAATAAAACCTGTGAAATCTCTATTGTTATCTGGCAACAAACTTTTTGGCAACGCAATCTACATGCCTCTTCGTTCAAGTGGAAACGACGTAGTAACAACGTCTTAATGGCCTCATAGTCTGTTGATAGTGTTGGATCTATATTTTGTGCTGCACTTGCAGGTTCGCCATCTAGAAATTCCTTAAGTTTCAGTGCCCATGCCGCTTTGTCAAGGTTATTCACCTTACATATGTCCTCAAAGCGCGCGAGCCACGATGAAAGGTCATCTACGTGTAACTTGAATGGAGGCAGCTTAAAGTAATAACACTGACTAACAAAAAAAAACTTTTTTTTTCTTTCTCTAACATTTCTATGTTTTTCTGGTCAATTTTAATGCGCTGTTTTTAAATCTGCAAACCGTTTTTCTCTATCAGGTCGGGATCTCTAGAAATACGCAATTGAAGTTTTTTAACAACGCATACAGTATTACAACATCATTCGTACAAGAAGTATAACAGTTATGTAGGCTTGAATTTCTTTGCAGTCGACTTTCGTCGGGGAATGGCATGGCGTACATCGCGATGAAGCATCCAACAATAATCGGCAAGCATGGTCACACTCCACCGTCCTTGATAACGTGACTCCATTACGGCGATATCTTGATGGAATCGTTCTCCATGTTCATCGCTGACTTCGCCAAGGTTGTCAGGGAAAAAATCAAGATGTGAATCGAGCAAATGGATTTTGAGGGACATGTTACAGCCCATAATTCTGTATGCATCTATGCACTGCTTAACAATATGCAACATAGTCAACAGATTTGTGATTTCCCAGAAAGTTATCGACGATCGATTTGAATGCCATCCATGCGCGAAGTTCACTACCATGTAACAAGTTCTCGAATTGTTTGTCTGCAATAACTTTCCTAATCTGAGGTCCTACAAAGATACCTTCCTTTATCTTTGCATCGCTAAATTGCGGAAACTTTTCTCGAAGATAAGTGAAAGCTTTGCTCGTTTTATCTAACGCTTTTACAAAATTCTTCATGAGCCCCAACTTTATATGTAACAGTGGTAAAATGAAGCTGTCTTTGTTAACTAATGGCTCGTGTATTACATTTTTTATGCCCGAGCTGCATACGATCCCGGATAGGCCACACCTTTCTTGCATAATGTTCCTGTCTGTTGCGGCTGTCCCATTCACATCGGAAGCAACAAAATTTAGTATACCCAGTCTGCATGCCCGTGAGAATGCAATGACCTTAGGTCTCCACAAATCCGCCATTGGTAGTCATTGTACTTTATTTTTTCCAAACGTATAGCCATATTGTCATAAAAGTTTCTTTCATATGAACAGAGTAGGTGACTGGAATTGATGAAAATAAGTTTCTGTTATGCAATAACACAGCTTTTAGACTAGTCTTGGAAGAATCGATGAAAAGTCGCCATTCGTTGACTATGTGCTTATGACCGAGGTGCACCATTAGACCGTTTACATCTTTGCAATAGCAAATGTCATCATCCATCTCAAAGTATTGAACAAGTTCTCTGTGTCTATGACGAAATTTAGATATCGGAGTATTGGGCGCTAAAAGATTCCATTCTTTGAGTCGCGAACCGAGTAATTCCGCTTGTCCTTTGGTAAGAGCGAGATCACGTATTAGATCTGAAAGTCCTGAATGGTTAATTAAGTAAACACTATCATTCACCGGTATGTAATCTGAGTCAGAATTAGTTTCTAATGCAGGTAAACTATCACTTTCTGATGGTTCATTCACGTCCAACGGATTATGTTCTGGTGGTACTTATATCTTACACTTGATTGGATCATGAGGCACTGGTTTCGAAACCAATTCAATATTTGAATAAACCACAGACTTTCTAGTTTTAAAAGTGAAACCATGGATATTTGTCAAGCAGAAGTACAATCAGTAGTGTGATTTGTATATTCACGCCATATTACTGGCACTCCAAAAGGCATCGACTTATGCTTCAGCGATTTTCGTAACCAACCTGCCAATGTATCGAACAAACTGCATTTGGCTACCAAGATTTATTTGCATCATCAACTTTCGAATCGAAATAAAGTTCATATGCTTTCTTTAGTAATGGTGTAAAGTTTTTCTGGTCAACACGATCGGTAAAATATCTGCACACGTAACAGAACAGATCAGCCGAATTTCTACAACTTCTAGAAGCCATATTTTGCTCAGAATTATTTCAAAATACAGTAACTATTTGAAAAATCGCGTAACATATGTCATGCATCTTTTAGCAGTATAAAAAGTAGAATTATGTTGCTTTTTATTAATTTTTAATAAGTTATATAGTAAAAATGAAACGGAGCAAATAACGGTTTCCCAAAAATATATTTATTCACAAATATCTTAAGAACCCGACGTGATAGAGATAAACGGATTTCAGATTTGAAATCAGCGCAAGAAACTGACCTAAGAACACTTATTCTTATTTAAGAAAGAAAAATGTTGTTTGTCAGTGTAATTACCTTTAAGTCGTGTGGATGAAGATCCAGATTGAGCAGTATCATTTTGGGTTGCTGCAGCGCCCTGTGAATTAAGTTTTGCTGTTTCTAATTTAAGTCGTTGCAATTCCATTTCTTGCTGCAGTATGATTTCTTGTCGTTTCAATTTATTCTCTTCTTCAATCCGTAGGATTTCATCTCTTGCTATCTTTCTTTCTTCTTCTTGTCTTAATTCTGCCTTCTTTTCCGCCTGTTTTCTTTCAAGTTCTTCCATCTCTGCTTTAGCAATGGCTTTCTTTTCCTCCTCTTCTGTCTTATATTTTGCAAATTCAGCCAATGCATAAGCCTCGAGAAGTTCTCCTTTTTTCCCAAAATCTTTACCATTTTTAATAAAATAGTCTAAGTTAAGCATCTTGACGTTAATATTGTACGTAATGGTTATGTAATAATCACCAATAAATTTTAAGTAATTATTATACTTATTCAATTTATGAATAGTCGATATAAACAATCATAATATTATTGAACTTAATCTGGGAATGTTCAATTTAATTAATTGTAATATTATCTAACTATTATTTGTAGATTCCATACATAGACATACTATGTTGGGAAAATATTACATATATACTCGTTAATATATCATAAATAGTTATGATATTTATCTATTTCGGGTGCTGAATTACTATCATGCACCTAATAATAAATAGTATTATTCCTCAAGTATTATATCATTCAGTCAGTGATATGTGCTAAGTAAATCATTTAGTAATGGAAAAAAATGTACCAAATAATATACACTATGTCCTTTATATGCAGGACAGACTAAAAAGTCAAATTATTTTATAAATATATATTATTATTATATTATGCCTTAATCATGAGCTATAAAGTGCATCGCCCATTTCTTGGACTACCACTGCAAATTGGTGCAAAGTCCCTAATTCTCCTTAAAAGTCATTAAATTTTAATTATATTCATATACACTCTTATTAAGCAAGAAATTATATTATTAGTGTTAAATCATGAACAGATGAAATGAGGACATACGATACGATGGGTAAACCAAGGATAAACAAACCATATTATCACGAAACAAGACGTTTCTACAATAAAAATTGATATTATGAAACCAAATCTGCAAACCGGAAATATAGAGTAGGGTGAAGGTTAACTGAATATAGAGTTAAATCTGCGTACACAAAAATTAATGACGCAAACATGGACTCATTGACGGTTATACAAAAAAAAATGAACTGAATAATAGCAAGATCAGAAAGAACAAGATAGATTACTAACATTGTTACCAAACTAAATAGAATTTAAACTGAATACGATAAAATACACCGATTATTTCACCAAACTAGACATCTAACATATACTGTGAATTAAATGCAGTCCCGAACGAAACAAGCCCCGGAAATGTCATCGACGCGTTCTCCGCGAAATGCGATTTAATTCACTACCCTAAAGACCGTTCAGAATGAATATCGGCAATCCGTAGAGCCATAATTTATTCATTCTGAATCTCCACTCCAACCTCCCACAAATTAGGCACAGCACAAACAATGAAAACAAATATAACGTGCATATAAAATATATAGAACGGACATGCCTGCAAAATGTGAATTAGACTCAGTGATGTTTCTTATGAATGACAACAGTCACGAACTGAGACTTATCTTTTAACCCGTCGTCCGATGCGATCTTCACCAACGGCCTAGACTAGAGGATAGGACTGTTTGCTCCTTGTTGGTAAATAATGTCTTTTCAATCCTATGATCTACTGAGAAGTTGTATTCTTGAATGAAACATTAGGTGAGCTGGCATCGTCCTTCGATCGTTGGCTTGTACACGGAATATTGTGACGTCACTGATTTTTGCATAGTTACACAAGCCACGTCATGTTCGGAATCATGTGACTTGAACGTTTTCTTGTAATCGTAAACAGTCCGTGAAAGTATGTAAACAAGAAAAATTTCTTTCTTCCTTCGTTCCCCAGCAATGGCAACCACTTTGTTGCGGGGCTTTATACGATTCACTTCTTTATTGTTGTTGCGGCCCCGTCTTCTATTTCAGTGGTCGTTGTGGAAAGCCACCGTTCTCATTGATTCAATAAGCTTCTTAGTTCTGGTCATTTGATTCATTAATTCTTGATCGTGCTATTGTTGGAATAGTTACGCGAATGTGAGTTAATACTTTCTGTCTGTCACAAGGTTTGAACTCAGTATCATAATTGTTGAATTTGTAACTTCAATGAACGTGATAAGTCTCTTCTCGAGTCCACACAATTTTTTAATATACATTTCAAACAGTAGACAGTCCATGGAGGTTGATTATGAAAACATTATATATTAGAATTGAATCATACATCATAAATGCTATCCATGCATTATAGTCCTGGTCCAATAATATGCAACACTATAGTCAGAACGTCGTAACTATATGTACGCGCGGTTGGGACATCCAACGGCCGACAATGAGATTAGACGTCTGGCGATATAAAACGAATGTGGACCATAATTTCATCCTTCCTTGACTTTAGTTAAAATTACTAACCTCGATACATTCCTCTCTTCATAAGAATATCGGACTGACCCATGTCCGTACTGCAATAACATATGTGCGGCAATATCATGCCTACCACTGGAAGGATTATAGGACACGTCTTATCCGTTTGACGGTCATCTAAGAAAAGGGTGTGGTAACCTAGTCACGGTGCGTGACATACCAACGCATACACGTCATAATCAATCGTGTGTATCGCGTACACTAACTAACAATTATTTACATTATATTAAACGTAGTCACCTATTAATCTTATGCTGTTAACCTCTAGCAGACCATATATGGTCGTGACTCAAAATCGTTCACACAGCTATCGGCAACCCTAGCTATCAAGATAAGACAACTTCTTAACGATAGCTATCAAGATTAGACGACTGTAGAAATAAAAGTGACTACAATTTCATGAGTTCCTTCCCATGCATTAAAAAATGAATCTAGTCAGAATGCATGGTCAGAATAAGTTGCTACAAGTTTTTAGCAGCAACACAGAGGTTTCCTTGTTATAGAGGCCCGCTACTTGCGGCCTGATTCTGTCGCCATAGAGGCCCGCCTTTCGCGGCCTATATTCTTCACCAGAAGAAGTACCTGGCGTGTGATGCCAGAAGAGCCATAAACGTTTGTTAAGCAATTGAGAGACCGCCCTTTTCGTGCGGCATATTTGCTAGAGGTACCTGACGCGTTTAGTCAGGGGTACATGAGCTTCAGTATGAGCAGAACGTAGATTGACTGACCATTGTCATTAGCATCCTGATGTATGAGCTGATCAAGATTTGTGATGCCACATGTTTTCTACCATTACCATGTATGTGATGTCCCTGATCCATGTGCAATTGACTGTGCTGTTGATGTCACCGTATGTCTCGTAATAAATTGTTGAAAAGGTCATCAGTATTACCAACGCTTACTGACTTCTACATGTGGTTGAGTGGGTGCACTGTGAACTTGTAAAAGAGCCTATACGCATTCGTGTCCACCATCTTATCTGATGTCTACTCACCCACACATCATGTCAACCCACACACTTCTACGAGCACTACACACCACCTGAGAGCCTGTACGGTGTTTGAGAGAAAGTCAACATTACACCCTGTCAGCGCCTCAACGCCTGGTGACCCAAATATACACCACAACATTGTACTGTCCAGGTTTGACCTCCTACATTCAACATTCGGTGGCTACTACAATAACAGTTAACATTATGGTAGGCCAGATTCGTGGGGTCTCATCTACGAAGTGAACAGTGGTAAATAGGTCAACCCCCGACACCAGCTTGGTACTTGGCGCCTCATACTGCTAGATGGTCGACAGTTACTGCAGAAGTTGATTTACACTGAGCTACACGTATAAACACCTTTCAACACTTTGACAGTCGTCGATGTCCATCTGTGTGGACGATCACGTCACGTTGTTTACGTTCAAGCTCCTGTTGTAAACAGTTCCAGCTGTTGTTTACAAGCTACATCTAACAGACATCCCTTTATATATCAACGTTGGATCTTCTGGTCTCAACTGGGTTGGCGAGAATGTCTTAGTAGCTGTACTTTGGAAGCCACTACCTGTTGTCGTCGTTTCTGTAACCTTCGACGGTGGATCTTCTACCCATTGCTGTCCAGTGTTGTACTTCATTGTTGACTAAGGCCAGGATCGTACTTAAGATAAGTGGCAGTTTGTTTTTGGAAACTGTACCGTTGTATTGTGTATAACTGAGCCTTCTTTGCAACACACTCTATTATATGCTAACTGTTTACGTTATATGTTCTTTAGTGTGTATATTTCTGCGGGTTCGGTTGGGCAGGTGACTCGAGTAGGGTATCCCACTTAACCGAGGGCCTACTGTGAGCGTTCTTTAGGGACCATCGCGAATTTTCCTCAGCGGAAATCATTAGCGACTTTTGTTGCTATTTTTGTTTAGCTGTGACGAGATGTGTTAGTGTCGTTTTCGTCTATTTTTCTCCGTTCTTTAGTTTTGAGTTGTTTTGTTTGTATTAGTCTTCCTTCTCTTTTCTATCATTTATTTCCATACACCTTTTTGTTTATAACTGTATTGTCATTCGTTTTGTTTACTTCTTCGCAGTTATCATTACATCCTTTGTAACATTTTCCTTTAGTTTCGCTTTATTGTTTATTTGACTTCTGCGAACGTTTTCGGTTGTTCTGTATGCTTGTCTTTGTGTTCGTTAATGTTATGCATTGTTGTCATACACGGTCTATATATATATATATATATATATATATATATATATATATATATATATATATATATATATATACTTGGTCATTCACTATTATTAATATGATGCACTTTAGATATATAAGTGATTAATGGTGATATTATAATATAAACAAGGTAATTATACAAGTTCTTTGACAAAGACTTGTCTGCCACTGAGATTGGGATAATGTGTGTTATTATTTCAGAGGTACTGATAGCATATTATTGGACATAATGTCTACATTAGACTACTTTATAGAGCAAGGGAAAGCCCTTAGTAAGACGGGCGAGAAGCTAGAAAAATTTGCAGTTGCTCTATACGACAAGGCGCAGAAATTATGGGTGGATAAACAGAGGGCCGAAAAGAAAAAACAAAAAGCTGAGGAGAAAAGATTGGAAAGAGAAGCTGAGGAGAAAAGATTGGAAAGAGAAGCTGAACAAAAGAAATTGGATAGAGAAGCTGAAGAGAGAAAATTTCAGCAGCAAAGAGAGTTTGAAGAGAAAAAACAAAAAGCTGAGGAGAAAAGATTAGAAAGAGAAGCTGAAGAGAAAAAACTCCAGATGCAAAGAGAAGCTGAGGAGAAAAAAATTGGCAAGAGAAGCTGAACAAAAGAAATTGGAAAGAGAAGCTGAAGAGAGAAAAATTCAGCAGCAAAGAGAGTCTGAAGAGAGAAAACTTCAAGCTGAAAAACAAAAAATGGAACATGAAGAAAAACTCTTAGCTTTGGAGCTGGAGAAATTAAAATTGATGAATATGGGTAATTCTCAAGCAACTTCTAGTAAGACAAATGCTAATACTTATAAAGTAAAATTACCTCCTTTCAACACTGCAAGGGACGACATAACGTTCTATCTTGATAGATTTGAACTTACATGCGTATCGCATAAGGTAGATAAGGAGCAATATGTCGGACAACTGTTGGAAATACTTACAGGTGAACCATTAAATACGATAATGGCAATAGAACAACCTGACAAGACTAACTATAAAGTTGTCAGAGCAGCCTTATTAAAGAGATATCAACTTAAAGAAGACGATTATCGTCTTCGTTTTAAGACGATGTTACCAGAAACTGGGGTAGAGTTCTCTGACTTTATTACAAAGATACGTCTTACTTTCTCACGATGGATTGAGCTGTCTAAGACTGAACACACATATGAAGCACTTATGGACTTGTTACTTAGAGACAAAGTAATGTCATCAGTTAATGAGTCCTTTCTTGCCTTTATACATGAACGTAAACGTAAAAACATAAAAGACATGGAACAAAATTGTTGCCAGTATGTTACTGCGCACCCACAACAAACGATTAGCAATTCTAAAGTTAAAGAAGGTTTGCCGGTAGCTTCGGCGGCACCATATGGTCCTAATTTTCATTCTATATTTCAAGGAGCTCAACGCAACTTTGATAGGAAGAGTAGTCGTAACTTCGGACAGGATCAATTCGATCCATCCTGTAATGGTTCTTCTTCAAAGAACTGGAGACGAGCTGAAGTCCTCGTAATTTTGGTTCAGGCAATTATGGAAACTTTCGCAGGGGTAGCCACAATAAAAACTATCCATCATATCATAATTATTCACGGAGACAACAAAACAAATTTAAAAGATATTCTCATCAAGGAGAAAATGACAATCACAACTGTAAAAACTGCGGTTCAAACCAAAACAATAATTACAATAGGTCAAATAACAATAATTCCAGAGGAAATAATAATCACGGTAGATGGCAACACAACAATAATAGAGCATGTCATCATGCTAACTGTGCTCAACAAGAGTCACAAGTAGTTAGTAATGAATCGAACAATAATAAAGCTAACACTAGTGCTATCACTTGTTCTGCTTTCGATTTTGGGAGAGCATCTCAATGCCCCCAATGCACAACACTATTTGAACCTACTACCATATCTACCTTGAGTTGTGGTCATCCTCTTCCCGCTCTTCCTGCCGCAGCTGCGCATGACGGGAGAGGATCTCTTATCCTACATAGAGGTCTAGTGAATAATAATCCAGTCTCAGTCCTCTTTGATTCTGGATGCACTACTAGTGGGGTTAAGCAATCCCTTATAGAGCCTTCCTGTGCCACATGAAAAGTGGTCAAATGTGTGACATTTGGTGGCACAGTAGAAAAGTATTCGACTGCTATCATCCACATAGCCACTCCCTTCTTTACGGGAGATGTACACGCGTGTTTGCTACCGAATCCTATTGCGGATCTTATCATCGGGCGTATACACGGGGTTAAGGAGTGTACCCCGCAGCAGATTGCTGCTTGGGAAAAACAAAATATTCAAGTTGCTAATGCAGTTGTCACAAGAGCACAGGCTCAGAATATGCCTCAGACTTCATCGACCAAAAGTGATGAAGCACTTAATCAAGATGATCATTCGGTGATTTCGCGTGACTCTTTTTATAAAACTTCAACAAGAGGACACTTCTTTGAAAAAAATCTTCCTTCTTGTTAAAAATGGTGATCCAAATCAGAACACAAATCGCAAATCCTGGATCACAATGAAGAATGGTGTACTATTGCGGATGGTACAACACTCAGACACGTCTATGTATTCGCAAATTCTTGTACTTAAAGGTATGAGAGTTCGAATTCTGCAACATGCTCACGACTCCCAATGCGCTGGTCATATGGGATTTTCACGTACTAAGTCGAGAGTTCTTGCGACTTTCTTTTGGCCATTTGTAAATAGAGATATACGTGTTTATTGTCGCTCATGCAAAGTATGTCAAGAAGTCAAGTCGAAAGGTCCACGGCATGCAGCACCGATCCAGGCTGCGGACATTCCTATTCGTCCGTTTAAAAAAAATGGCAATATACATTATTGGCCCTTTTAAAATCAGATCAGCCAGAGGACACCAATTTATTCTTACATGCGTTGACATGTGTACACGCTGGCCAGAGGCTATACCTCTTAAGAGCATTTCTACTGCCGATGTTGCAGATGCTCTTTGGCTGATATTTTCTCGTCTGGGATTTCCCAAAGAAATCTTGTCAGACCATGGCACCAACTAATATCTGACACAATGTCACAAGTGATGTCTACTCTTAATATTAAAAAGTCTCTGAGAAGTATCTATCATCCGATGTCTAATGGGTTAGTCGAACGTCTGAATAGAACCCTCAAAAATTTACTTGGAAGATAACTGAGGATCATCCTCAGGAATAAGACAGTCTTACCAGTGGCTCTCTTCCTAATGAACATACGGGGTTCTCTCCATTTGAACTTGTCTTTTGCGCGCGACCGCGCGGTCCCATGTCGCTGCTTCACGATCTTATAACTGCCGATGATATCAGTGATGACACACAATCTTCGTATGAATATGTCATTGCCCTCAGGCAGAAAATCATTGAAGCATGCAGATTAGCAACTTCTGCACCTGAATTTGCTAAAGAAAAGGCAAGGCAATTCGCAAATAAAAATAGATGCCTACGACAACTTTGTCCTGGCGACAAAGCATTTGTATTACTCTCTTCCAGGGAAAATAGACTTCTCATTGGATGGAAAGGTCCTTTTATGACTTACTTACTTACTTAGTCGTTCCCCTTCTACCGTGAGGTGTAGAGGTTTGGAAGAGAGAGCGCCAGACTATTCTATTAGCTGTCTTCTTCCTGGCCTGGTTCCATTCTAGTCCTCGGTCCTTCAAAGATTGTCTAATGTTGTCCTCCCAGCGGACTCTGGGTCGTCCTGGAGGTCTGGATCCCTGGCTCTTTGTTTCCCATGCTTGTCGTGGTAGCCGATCTTCTCCCATTCTGCAGACATGGCCAAACCATCTTAGTTGGGACTGTTCTATTTGGGTCTGCAGCGGGTGGGATTTTAGGCCTTGACGTATCGTCTGGTTGCGGACCATGTCACTTCTTGTTACTTCAACAACCTTCCTCAGATACCTCATTTCTGAGGTTTGGATCTGGCTTTTGTGGGTTGTAGTCATTGCCCATGACTCGCATCCATATGTCAAGACTGGGACATAGGTGGAACGGTATACAGCCATCTTCGTTTTCTTACCAACCTCTTTCTTGCTGAGGAATCCTCGATTTATGGCCTGATAAAGTCTCCCAGCCGCTGCTTTTCGAGTCGCCATCTCTTCTTTGATGCCCCCCTTTCGGTCTATAATAGCTCCGAGATATTTAAAGTGGTCGACCTGCTCCAGGACCTGTTGTCCTTTTATGATTGTCTCTAAAATTTCTGATGTCGACTATGTTGTCGATATAGAGGGAAAGCATAAAACCTTTCATATAAACATGCTTACAGAATATCATGAACGTCCAGAGTACCTGGAGCCTATCTTTCAGGCGACGGACGATACTCCAGTCTCACATGGTCAATACTCATCTCTGTCGGTTAAACAGGATGAAGAATCTACTTTCCCGGACGTTAATCTTCCTCTTCTGATGATTCCACTTCATTCTACGGAATCATGGAAAAATGTTACTGTTTCTCCTAAATTATCTACTGAGGAACAGCTACAAGTCTCTTCCATGTTACAAACATTTCAGGATGTTCTCACGGACATTCCTGGACACACATCTGTCATTGAACATGACATAATACTTACTGATCATCACCCTATCAGGGTCAGACCTTACCCTATTCCTATTCATTTCCAAACACAGGTCGAGAAAGAATTGGATGAAATGATACAGTTGAAAATAATTGAACCATCCAATTCGGCATACTCTTCGTCTATGGTTATTGTTCGAAAGAAAGACAATAACATACGCCTTTGCGTCGATTACCGTAAACTAAACCAAGTAACCTATGCCTTTATTGGAAGATCTACTTATTAGACTTTCTAATTCTCGGTTCTTTACCAAACTCGACTTGTCTAAAGGTTACTGGCAAGTTCCCCTCACTGAACGAGCCAAACCTCTTACTGCTTTCTCAACACCTAGGAGTTTGTTCCAATGGAACTTCATGCCTTTCGGCCTTATGAATGCCCCAGCTACTTTCATACGCATAATGCGTCGAATTCTTTCATATCGTTCAGATGTCATTGCATACTTGGACGATATCTGTCTTTTTAGTGACTCTTGGGAAGATCACTACTTGGGTTTATATGAACTGTTGTCTACTCTACGCGAGCATAATTTGACAGCCAAACCCTCTAAAGCCTATGTAGGGTTTAGTGAAATTTCTTTTCTTGGTCACCGTGTTGGCCATGGTCTCTTGAAGACAGAGGACCACAACACTTCTAAGATACTGAACATCACTATTCCTAAGACAAAGAAACAGATCCGTAGTCTCTTAGGCTTAATACAGTTCTACGGAAGATTCATTCTAAATCTTTCTTCTATCACGGCCCCACTCTCAACCCTATTGAAGAAAGGGTCTCCTAATATGGTGCGCTGGTCCCAAGAACGCCAATCTTCATTGGATCAGATTAAGACACTATTCTCATCTCCTCCTATCTTAAGACTACCTACAGCTGATAAGACTTTTGTTCTTCGTAGTGACGCCTCATCAACAGGGATCGGGGCGGCACTGATGCAAGAGTATTCAGAAACTCTGCATCCTGTAATGTATGTCTCTAGGAGACTGAATGCGGCAGAAAGGAATTATTCTGTTCTAGACCGATAATTATTAGCTATGGTCTGGGCGATTCTTAAACTTCAAAGATTCCTTCTCGGCGCGCATTTCATAGTAGAAACCGACCAAAAAGTTCTCACAGCAATGCAGAGTAAGGACTTGAAGAGCTCAAGATCCACTCGATATGCTATTGGTCTTCAACCTTTTCATTTCACGGTACGAGCTATCCGTGGTACGGATAATGTGATGGCAGACATACTGTCGCGATGCCTACATGACTCTACTTAACTCTCATGTTTAGATTTCCTGATAAACGTCTAGATTTATGACAGTACTTTACAATAACTTTCTATTAGCAAATTCGTTGTCACCTTACTTGAATTCATGGTTATAAATCGATTGATTTCTTTCTCTGTTTCCGTCTTTGGTATAACAGAGGAAGGTTTGGTTATCACGATATAAAGGTCGGAAATTAATACGGCCACATTTAATACTTAGAAAAATAGTAGTGATTATAGTACATTATAACATTCTACGAGTGTGTCATTTGTATTTTTCTCAGCGAACCAGTGCTATGCTTTGGAGTACATATAAAGAGTTATGTTGATGCCTCATGACGTCCATGCTTACACTGTGGACACTTCTTTCAATTGCCCTCCTGAATGGAGTGTCGTCTTTAACTACGGATGTTATCTCCTTGTAGTTTATATATTGTATAATTATATAGTCATAATTGTATGAAAAGACAGTATAATTTATACTTCGAGAGATTACTATGTTGAATGTCTTCCCGTTGTATTGACATTCATCATTGCTACATATGATGATATTGTACTTTTGATATATGTATATAATTTTTGTTAGCATTGTAACATTGCCATCACCTTAGGGTTCTTTGGTGGCACCTCCCCGGATATGTTTATACTTGGAGAAAATAGTTTCTCTTACCTTGTGAGATATCTTTTGTTCTCACCAGACGCTCTATTGCACGTCGATTGAGCCTGACATTATGGCGTTATATTTATGTTGATCCTTTCATTGCGCATCATTCATGCGTTATGAGCTTGTTGTATATTGCTTATTGATGTACTTCAAAAAAAAAGTTTCATTTTTTCCCGGGGGGTGTGGTAAACTGTTACTGTGATTTTTGCCTATATTTTATAGACGCCAGCCTGTTTGATTTTGTTGATGGTCTAAGAGAGATAACTGTCTGTTAACTTTTCTGTGACAGGTTTGATTAGTGGTTATCTTCCCCTTGTCTTATTCATCTATCCTGATAAGGATCGATGTTGACCTGTTTCGGGGAAATGTCTTAAATAGTTGTCATGTCTTAAGTCGCTATTCACATGACCATATAAGGAGCGGTTTTGCCTCTTGTTTCGGGGAAACGCCCTGGTCTGTGTTAGCTTTACTCAGGACTGTGCTTATTGCACATGCGCAGGTTTTTGCGCGCAGATCAAGAGACACTTCCGATCTGGGCAGTGTACCTGGCTTTCTGAACGTACAAGAGGTCCGGAGATTTTCTCTGCCATTATTACGGGGAAATGAAGTCCTCTGTGTGACTGATATGTCAGTGATTCCTCCCCAAGTTTATTCTGTACGCCAAGGATGGCAAGTGTTGTGTGTGGTGATTTTCTTGGATGCTGCCAAGGTAATATGTACACTTTAATCCTCTCGTATGCCTAGATATGCAGACTTGGTGCTGTCTGCACATAAGAACGATTGATATTTTTGAGGCGACATTTTTGAGTAGAGTTCACAGATGATATGATAGACAGAGCCTACTATTTGTACTCTATACAGAAACCAATACTATACGTCTTATTGTTGAATAGAAGCCCAGCGAAGATTGTACTGTTTAGTAACCGCTAATCAGGCGGTATGTTTGGCATAGATGGATATGCCTTGCTTATTAGAAATAACACAGAGGTTTTCTTGTTATAGAGGCCCGCTACTTGCGGCCTGATTCTGTCGCCATAGAGGCCCGCCTTTCGCGGCCTATATTCTTCACCAGAAGAAGTACCTGGCGTGTGATGCCAGAAGAGCCATAAACTTTTGTTAAGCAATTGAGAGACCGCCCTTTTCATGCGGCATATTTGCTAGAGGTACCTGACGCGTTTAGTCAGGGGTACCTGAGCTTCAGTATGAGCAGAACGTAGATTGACTGACCATTGTCATTAGCATCCTGATGTATGAGCTGATCAAGATTTGTGATGCCACATGTTTTCTACCATTACCATGTATGTGATGTCCCTGATCCATGTGCAATTGACTGTGCTGTTGATGTCACCGTATGTCTCGTAATAAATTGTTGAAAAGGTCATCGGAATTACCAACGTTTACTGACTTCTACATGTGGTTGAGTGGGTGCATTGTGAACTTGTCCAAGAGCCTATACGCATTCGTGTCTACCATCTTATCTGATGTCTACTCACTCACACATCATGTCAACCCACACACTTCTACGAGCACTACACACTTGAGAGCCTGTACGGTGTGTGAGAGAAAATCAACATTACACATTGTCAGCGCCTCAACGCCTGGTGACCCAAATATACACCACAACATTGTACTGTCCAGGTTTGACCTCCTACATTCAACATTCGGTGGCTACTACAATAACAGTTAACACTAACCATACCACCAACTCAGCGCCATACAAAAATAGTGCTTCGTGGACAGTGGTCATTGTCACGACACTCCGCGCAACTATAAAATATAGGACCGGGGAAAACGACACAGACTAATTATGGACAGTCACCAAAATAACTTTCCTACTCTCTGTTTGTATCTAAAATTAGGTTTCTTAACCTGTGGTCCACCGGGGTCTATGAATGTTTTCTAAAGGGTCTTTATATGTAACATAACATTTAACATGTAAAGTTATTTTTTATGTTTTTATGTACATTTTCCCACGAAGGAGTCCATAGTCTTCATCGGACAATCAAAGGGGTCCATGACACTAAAATGTTAAGAAACCCTGATCTGAGAGAACGTTCAAGATGACATTATGTGTTACTGATTAATCTTTGCGATTAATGAATGCTGCTATGACGATACTGTATTTCATGTTTTTTTTTTTTTTTTGGCATATTTATTTCCATATATGCGGGTCTGAGTTGTGTTATCTGTGTTCCACAATACATCATGACCTGTCCTAGTTCAACTTTATCTCTGAAAATAAAGAAATAATATAGCTGGCTGAAACGATTGACATTCTGCTAACTATGCACAACATCAGAGTCACTTTCCAGTGGATAGTAGGATACACAGCTACACTATGCAACGAAAAAGTAGCCAGACTAGCAAAACTAGGTGCAAGCATGGTTCAAATAAACACTCCAGCCAACATGCAGGCAGCTAAATCGGTGTTTCCCTAAATTTTTCGGGTCACCGCCCCTTTGGCTCCCAGAGAATAAACTTAGCGCCCCCTCTATTTCCCATCTTTCACGATTCATTGATGTTGTCTCTCAAATCCACGAAGTTTTATTTTCACTAACATTGCTGCGTAATATTTGAATAGGATAATGTTAATTATCAGATATTCCCTATACCACTTGACAAGCTGCTTGTAACCCCTAATCTTCGTACTCCAGGTTGGGAACGTTTGCTATAAAGTGTGTGAGAAACTGGGACGAGCGAATTTGAAGGGGGTGGGGAAGCAGCGAGTTAGGGATTGTTCAGGCTACGTTCTCCTTTTACGCACTCACGTCAGGACCCTGTATAATCAAAGCGCTTTTACATGTAAGTGATATACTAAGTAATATTGTTGAATTTAGCGTGACAAACCCCTTACTACTGAACGCCCCCCGTCGCCCCTTTTTCCTTATCGCCCCAGGTCCTCCCAACGCCCCTCAGGAGGCGGTACAGCCCAATCTGGGAGTCACTGAGCCTTACTAATACTTCAAAACAGCTTCTAAGAGGAATGGCTAACCCGATGAACAAAAGGACGCGCCATGTATAAAGAAATGACCAGTCAGAATAAAAATGACATCAACAGCCTACAACGTGTGCAGCAGAGCACAATCTTTCAACTAAGAACAGAACACACTAGACCCAACAAGCACTTAAACAAATTCAACCCCACACATGAGCCTAACTACCGCAACTATACTCACCGATATGCCGCAACATAGGTTTTTTCTTGTCCTTTCTCTTTATACGACGTATTACTTATTTGTGTGTGTGTGTGTGTGTGTGTTTTTTTTTTTTCATTCTACCACCGATATGAGACAGTTCAGCACGTGCTATTTACTTGGCCTGTCCAAAGAAAGAAGTAACTCCCCAACAATCACGAACACATTATACAGATACCGCTCAACAGCTAGGAACGAATGCACATTTTTCGACTTGACATTGGCTGCGGAAAAGCAACAAGATCAACAGCTCTAGTTAAACAACAACAACAACAATTACAACAACATCCATGGAATGATCACGTGTGGGGATGGGAGTAAACTTTCAATGTAGCAAGGGTTTTCACATTCACATTCACACACTAGGCCTGCACTTTTTAGATTTTAATGAAAATATACGAATAAATATAAAACGATCCCACAATTCATTTTTCTAATATAAATAAGATACTGTACCACTAAATTTTAATGTTAGATACTTCAGCTATACTAGGTCTTAGCTTTATGAGTTAGGTTAACCGGTTCCTATCCCTGTGGCCTTAGCCTGTCCTAATTCAAGAGCACAGTCAGGTACCCATTAACAGCTGGGTCGACTGGGGCATAACGATATCTGGTTTGCCTTTATTTTCCGTAATTCAATAGCACAGCCAGGTACCCATTAACAGCTGGATGGATTGGGGCATAACCAGTTTATTGGGGTTTCTAACCAGGTAACTTTGCATGGAGAAGCAAGTGCTCTAAACACTCCGTCAAGCGGCGCTTCTTTCTAATTTACCAGTAGCTTAAAATAGAAGATAGAAATTGCACATGGGTCTTGACTGGAGCAGACCATTTTGTAAGACCACTGCGCCCAAGCATTTTGTGTGCTCTTGCAGCGTGGTTTCTGTAGCAAATATTTTTACATAGGCCCTAATGAAGCTTCCACGCACAGTGTCACATTTATTCTATAATACCAGTGGGAGCAAAGGCTTTATTCTTGTCTTGCGTCTCCTCAGATACCCCCGGCACCCACACGAACACATCCCATAGATAACATAATGATGGACCCGAAAGGGTCTGCCCATACCACCCATTAAAGTTGAGCGTCATAAAGACAGTTCGTATCCATTTTTCTCTATAATTAATTCTCTCATATTACAGTTTTTTTTGGGCGGTCGGCCATCTTGCAGCAAACAAGGTCAGGATTAGGGTTTAGTGTTAGGGTTTAACTTAAAGTTAGCGGGTATGATTCTGTCTAATACAATACCTGCTACAATAGCAGGTGCAATCAGATCAACATCAATGGGAGCTATAGAGGTGGCTTTAGGAATCATACCCTTAGAATGTACGGAAAGAAAGGTTAAGGGAAGGCTTAATGAGTACTAAATTACATATTTAAACAGAGTTATGTTTAGATAAAAATCTCACCCAGCACATACAGCTTTTACCAGATTGCCAACTAACAAACTCAGGCCAAGCCAAGCCCAATGAATACCACTAGTACCCTACAGGATGGAAGTGTATGGAGGAAAAATTGTCCATTTTGGGGTACATTTAATTACATTCAATTAATAACAGTTTGTGAATTGGATACAAGCCAGTGATTCTCCGCCCTGGGAGATCAAGAGAGAGATCAAGAAGAAACCAAGAAACAAGAGACACGGGACCTACCACCTAGCAGAAATACTTTCTTAAGAAAGTGGATCAAATAATAATATAGAAAAATATTAAAAAATCACAGCCAGCCAATAAATATCTATATTACAACAAATATCAAAAGACTAGCATTACTGTGTGGTACAGAAGGATCCAAGGGAGAGGATGGATGGGCAAATTGGGGATAGGAGAATATTTATAGTTAGAGCTCCATATATGGGAAAATGGCATCAAGAATCCAACATGGCAAAAAGACAAATAGCATCACCGTGAAAATAATACATCCATTTTCACTGCAGAGATGGTGGCAATACTCAAAGCACTATAAATGCTCTCTAATAACTCTCCCAAGAAACTAACAATTTTAACTGACTCTCTTTCAACAATTAAAGCACTTAGAAATTACGAGAATGTAGTAGATCTGACATAACAGAGGAGATATTTTGGCTACTACTTACTTATATTCCAGAGGATGTTTCAGTCTTAATTGCTTGGATACATACCCTTCACATGTTGGCATAGAAAGGACATGAAAAGGCAGAGAAGGAAAAGAAGCCAAGGAAAGGGAACCCTGTTAGATCTGATAAAAATCTAATAAATGTAGGGATGAGTAAATTAGAAAATTAGAAATTAAGAGCTTAATTAAAGATTTAATAACAGATGAATGGAAAGCAGAGTGGGGGGATAAAATTCTGAAGGAAGACATGCTATATAGATATTCAGGCTCCAAACAAGAAAATGTCAGATAATCTAGGGGGAATTGAAAAATTCCCAGTAATAAGAAACTTCTCAGACTACAGCTGGGAAAAGGCTATTTCAGACTAGAAGAACATTTCTGTGCAGGATGTCTTCAAGACAATAATATAGAACATTTCTTGTTAAAATGTAAGAGGTATGACCAAATGAAAATACCAATATTAGATTATTTTGATGCAGGCATTCCAAATAATTACCTATTAAATATTAGATTGGCATAGGTAGAGAAGGTGTTGAGAATAGTGTTGAGAATAGGACAGACCTACGGGAATCTGCATAATATAGTCAAACAATATTTAACACGAACACATGTTAATATACTTGTGGGCTGGGATGTGAAAGTGAAGGTTCTGATGCTGTTCTTATACAATTTGCATGTGTGACTTTATAACAGGAAATATTGAAAGTCAATTAAATATCTGTTAAAAGTCGTTATATAACCTATGCTAAAAGATACACCAGGACCTTTTACACCCCCTCATACTTTCATCATCCGAATATTAACTCGCCGACATCCACGCCCTGTTTCATAGTATCTTTCTTGCGATTTTGATTTTGTTTGTTTGTTTGTTTTTTGTTTTTTTGTTTTGTTTTTCTTTTTTCTTTTTTTTTCTATTTATTTAACGTATAAGCACAATTGTGATTATCCCTATTTACAATGATTTGACAAATGTGATGCCACTTTCTCATGTCGGCAGTTGTTCATATTATTTGGAATTGAAAACAATATATATCCTAATTATAACCCATCAGAGGTTTAACGGGATTTTTTTTTTTTCATTAATTTAAAAAAAAAAAATTCTGTCTAATTCTAAATCCTAACGCTGACCTCTTAACAGCACTCCTTTTAGAAAATAAAAACGTAATAGGACTCTTAATTTATTACAATAGGCCTACCCCTAACTCTATTTGCGACAAAATGGCCTACCACACAGTAGGCCTAAACATTCAGCTTGTTTACCTGAATATTATTGTTCTTTGGTGTTTTTGCGTGGTTTTGTTTTATGTCGTTTTTGTTTGTTGGCTTGTTTTTTAAACATAAAAGCACAATTAGTAATTTTGATTTTCCCTATTTACAATGATTTGAAAGGTTTGATGCCACTTTCCCATATCGGCAGTTGTTCATATTATTTGGAATAGAAAACACTATAAATCCTAATTATAACCCATCAGAGGTAGAACGGGATATCTTTCATCATTAAATAAGAAAAAAATAAAACAATGAACTTGATAGCGATAGGGTAATTCTGTAAAACATAGTCTCGTAGCAGATACTACCGTAGAGAAGTGAAATGTTCGTGTGACAGTATTGTGGGTGTCCTTTTACATTTTTCTTTCTCTCCTACATTATCAATTTTTTTTTCCGCACATGAATTCGTGCCATTGACACTCCTTAAATTTCTAAACACTTTCTCACACTGTAATAGTGTTATGTCACCGGTAATTGACTTTCTTGAGGATTGACTGTAATCGCTTAAGTGGTCGCGCCAGCTTGAATGCAGACGGTAAACGTGAAAGTGACAGCTGACTGCTGACTTTGACTGAACTCATTGCCGATCCAGACAGAGCAGGCGGGTGACCACATGTGTTTCGCGGTTGGTCACTGCGCATCTCGGGACCTCGGCTGTGGTCTGCGTACGTCAGGGACTAACTGTCTGGCGGAAGATTTGAGTACGCGTGATAATCACTTTATCGTTTTGTCAAGACATTATCGGCGTCTTTATTACTGATAAAACATGTCTGAAGATACATTATGAGCAAGGTAATCATTAGGGATGAGACTACAGATGTGTTGGCAAGTCAGTGTAATAGCAACGGAAGTAATCATGCCATATTTGAAAGATAGGTCACGGGTTTAAATTTTAACGTGATAAGTTTAAACACGTGTGGAAGAATTAAAATTAACTCCCCAAAACACTAGTTCTAAGAGCAGGATTGGTCCTTTTGAGAGCAGGAAAATATCAATAGCTCTGACTGATTGGCAAGTTTTTCGGAAACCACATGTGGGAGCTTGGAGGAAGAAATGAGAATAAAACCTAGCAAATTCGGAGACTAGGACAGGCTGCATTACAACGTCAAAAGAGCAACTCCAGGAGTCAGAGAAGAATCGGACGGAATTCCAAATTAAATAGGACAGGACCGAATTATTTAGGCATCTTTGAAACTTAAAAGAAAACCCCCCTCCCGCAAAACCGGCATTTTTCTAAGACTGTCTACCTAGGGAATCAAAGCCCCAGTTACATATAAGAAAGTATTAAATTTTTTACCCCAGACCAAGTGTTCGAAGCATCTAATATAAGTTGCTGTGTCCATTCATCTGTGCCAGGAGATTATAGATCCCAAGTTGGGGTGAGTTGTACATTTTTTTTTACAATGTGAATTTGACATGGTTTTCTCCTGTACAAGTCAAAGAGGTTAACAAGTCAAAATAGAGGCTGGCAACCCTCAACATATGAAGAATAGGTATTTTCATTTTGTAACCTCCTTTTTTATATACATAGCAAGCGTTGTTGATTTGCATCAACTTCACAGCTAGTTGTGTAACAGAGTTTGTCAAACCCAAAGCAGAAGTTAACCCCAGACTCCGAATGGAGCAGTGAAGGTCTGATGATTAAGCATCAATGTGTATTAGTGTTTATATTTTCATTTTTGAGTTATATGAAAACCTCAGGCTCAAGCCACTAACGCGCTGTAAATTTTAAATTAACCAGAAGAATAAAACGATGATTTCTAATCATATTCCCAGTGTTATGCTGTATATGCTCATGGAGAATAAAATCTCAGAGAGGCAAAACTAGTGTGCGGACAGCGTGAAAAGGCGCCTGTTTAATCTTCCGACAACAATGTACTTAGCAGAGGCATTTGTTCTTTTATTTTCTCTAAAGTTCTTGGTATGAGACCAGCTGGTAGTAAGAGTTTCTACGCCACTGATTTGTAATTTAAGAGCTGGGATTCGACACTAACCACGCTCTTGAAGGAAGGCAGAAAACACGCGGAGAAAAGAACTGGAGATAGCAATGAAAGACATGACGATGATATAGATAGATCTTGAGCTGATGGCACGGGACAGGAATATTTGACATAAGTTTGTTGAAGGCGTATACTTCCTAGGGAGCTGACGGGATATGATAATGATATTGGTGATATAATTGCCTTCTCTGTCTACTGAAATACAGGTTTGTATCACACATTTAGAATCACAGCACATGTAACATTTCGTATACTATATTTTGAGAAGTTACAGCGAAATTCTATACGTGTACAATTTATTTTAAAAAAATGTTATGTTGACAGATATCCCCCTGAGGGGTTATAATTAGGATATACATGCACAGTGTTTTCAAGTCCAAATAATATGTACAATTGCCGATATGTGCAAGTGGCATCATTATCTCATGTTTATTTATTGTAAATAGAACAATATACAGTTTCTTGTTTTGGTAGCAGTTTAAAAATTTATGTTTTTAAAGAACGTTCTCTTTTTGGCGGGTACTTATCAACTTACTCCGCATCTGAGCTAAACATCCATTCCTCTTTATGACCGCAAAGCTGCAAGGGATAAAAGTATACCATAACAATTGACATATGGAGAGAAAGCGACATATGGTACGTACTGCACTGATAAGAGAACTGTGATTTCAGGTCGAGCATGAATGTTCATTAAAACATACGAAAAGAAGATCAAATGTGTAATATGATGTGTGAAAAAAAAGTTCGTGCTACACTGATGTCACAGATATTTAAAAAAGGTAAAGGATCCCGTTACACGCCCATTGAGGCATATTGGGAATATGGTGTTAGGCCCATATTTTAATGACCATCGGCACACTAGGGGTGATGTGGTCAGCATCACGCCGGCCGCCTTAACCTTCCCAGAGTTGCTCTGGTACCCATTTGGGGCTGGGTCGACCCAGGAGCCGTTTGTGGCCTAAAAAATCCCACCTCATCTGGGGATCGAAACATAGACCACTGAGCTAGGAAGCCAGTGCAGTAACCACTATGCTACCGCGGCCCTACAATAATTACAATAATAATATGGAAATATGTCGTTTTTAACAATTTTTATTTCAAATCATCAGGTGTCACGTTTCAAAATCTCTATGATTTGCTCACAATATCTACGGAATTTTTAGACCGCAAACGGCTCCGATGTCGACTCAGTCTCATGAAATAGGTACCAGAGCAACTCTGGGAAGGTTAAGGCGGCCGGCGTGATGCCGACCACATCACCCCTAGTGTGCCGATGATCAAGAAAAAATGCGTAACACCATATTCCCAATATGCCTCAGTAGGCGTGTAACGGGATCCTATACTAACATATACACAATTAACTCACAAATTCAAACTGACAATCGTCAAATGCTATAAATATACTGAAGCACATTAAAAACGCATCACTATTATATATACTGATGCCGAGAAGCTGGAAAAAAAAGTGTGGGAATGGATTTTCCCCGTATTTGTCATGAGGTAGAGAGCGAATGGCTGCTGGAATGGAAAGTGCATGATTCAACTCACGGGTTTGTGTACAGACTACATGAAAACAATGAAAGTTACACGTGCAACACGATTCCCAACAGCTATGACCCTGAAAATGTGCACGCGTTGTGGCAGTATACTCGGTATAAAAAGACCGTTGAGACAAAACACCCAGCACATGTGCTTGAAATGCAACGACTATCTGAAAACGACTGCCAACGAGCCATTGGTATGTTGGAGACCGGAATGAGCTCGCGGGCCATTGCCAGAAGGATGAATTGCCACCACTGCACTATTGTACGTCTCAATGAACGTTACGGAACCACTGGCAGTGCCCGGGATAGACTTCGGAGTGGCCAGCCACGAGTTACTACCCCTGCGCAAGATCGTCATATTGTGCTGAGTCACCTAAGGAATCGTTCTCTCCCGGCAAGTCAAACAGCAAGAGCAATAGTGGATACACGTGGGCAAGTCTCTCGAATGACAGTCATACGACGACTCAGAGATACAGGCCTTACTGCAAGACGACCTTACGTTGGGCCAAACTTGACTCACAGACATCGTCAGCAGCGCCTGCAATGGGCAGAGCAACATGTCAGATGGACTAGACTGCAGTGGAATGCTGTCCTATTCACAGACGAGAGCAGATTCAACATATCCTTTGCTGATGGACGTATGCGGATTTGGCGACGGTGTGGAGAGCGCTTTGCAGATTGCTGTGTTCGTCAGCACAACCGATTTGGAGGTGGCAGTAATCACATTTGGGGAAGATTCAGTTTTCACCATCGTTTGCCTCTTCGCGTCTTCCGTTTAAATGTTAATGCTGTGACATATCGAGATGAGGTTCTGGATGCATTGGTTGCTCCTGCGTTCACAAATTATCCAGACTTGCAGCTTCTCCAGCAGGATAACGCACGTGTTCACACCGCATGCATTACGCAGCAATATCTACAGCAGCAGAACATTGTGACGATTGATTGGCCAGCTCTATCATCAGACATGTCTCCTATAGAACGTCTGTGGAACGAGCTTGGACGCAGAGTCTACAGTCAAGGTTCTCTAGCTAATCTGCAACAGCTCGAAGCTGCTCTTACACGTGAATGGGACTTGATTCCCCGGAATTTCTTTCAGAGACTTGTGCGTTCCATGCGGAGCCGCTGCCAAGCTTGTTTGCAAGCACACGGTGGACATACCAGATACTGAGGATAGTGTGAATGAATTTTTTTATTGGTTGCACTTTTGGTTTTCTCCCTTGCCTGCACAGAATGCAATGAATTTCATAACAATCAAATGTACAAATTAATGACCAGCATGGATTCATAGGAAAATGAATAAAGATTCCAAATATGTAAACTTGTAAACACTTATATTTACATTTCACACTCTGTTTCTGAATTATACAGGTGGTGCGTTTTTAATGTGCTTCAGTATATATATTATTAACTGTTGTATGGCGTACAAACATGGACAAAGAACAACCTATACTAACATCTACACAATTAACTCACAAATTCAAACTGAGAATCTTTAAATGCTACATATATTCTTCATTATGGAATGATGTAGAAACATGGACAATGAACAAATAATTCGAAGATTTAACTGAGGCCTTGTATAGAAGAATGGAGCACGTCTCATTGAAAGAGAAGAAAACAAATACAGAGGTCATAGAAATCCTAGGATTGAAATGAGAATAAATAAATAATATCAAAATTAGGTAGCTAAAATATTTTGGCCATGTAAAAATCATAACACCGGACACTGCAAACCATAATAGAAGGCGGAATTGAAGGCAATCGTGCAAGAAGAGGACAGTGCTTAAAGTGGGAAGATAGCTTGGCGATATGGATAAGAAAGAGAGTGCCTCATCAAGACAGGAGACAGAAGATGTTAGAGTTCATTGCAGCCGACTTTCGATGTGAAGATGCCAGCAGCTGATGAAGATGATTCATTCATCGTAGAAAGTTGAAACTTTGGGCGCAGCTTTCTTTCTTGGTACATTTTAATATATCACATTTTGATTGTTATTATGGACCCCAAGATGCAGCAATAGTGAATGCAGTCAGCGACCCATAGCTTGACTGGTTGCATCAGGATCAGCGAACCAGAGCTTATCAAGACCGTACTCCACCTCCACGTGGTTTGTCCTGGAAACAGTCTGCAGCAGTGCAGTCTGGCTGAGCGAGTACGGATCGAAATGGGAAGGCAAACCCGATCCCCAAAAATGCCGTGCAGAAGTCGGATGTGTCGACCGAAAGGTGCAGATATCACAGCTTAGGCGTAAACAGACACAACGCAACCACCGTCCTTTTCAGGGCGAACGAGGAAGAAGAAGAAGAAGATTGGTATTGACTGTCACGGGTTGTCTCCCTTGCTCTGCAGTAGTGGTCCACAACGGCCAAAATTCGAGCAAAATGATGAGTTTTCAAAGGGAAGCAACATTCGCTCAAGATTACTCTTGGCAAATATGCAAATAGGAGGTTTTATGGACCTATTTTAGGAAGTCTCACATGGATTTTAGAATGGCAAGTGCAACAAATGTGTCTTAAAAGTTTGTTGTAAACTTTGTATTCTCCGCACAATTCTGTGAGAAATATATTTTTGACAGGTAATTATTGAGCCCTCAGCTGAAGGTAATTTAGAAAAGTGTTAATTGTATAATTAGCTCTGCGTATAATTATTAAAAAAAAAAAGAGTCACAAAGGTGCGGACACCAAATTCAATCAACCAAGTTATTAACTCCAACTAAGGATTTATATTTACATAGATAACAAGCGATTTAATTATGAAATATTTGGTCAACAGGGTTAAAATGAATAAAGTTGATTTGTCAAGAAAAAAAGTTCATTGATAGTGTATCTTCATTGAAAGATGTTACGGTATAGTGGGTTTAAAGAGTCTATATGCTGTGCCAGTACTTTGTACTTAACTGGCCATGTGTTGACAATGATTTGTCGTTTAGGCCAGGTTCAGTCGCTGCTGGTTCTCAGTGAAGTCTTGACTCTTTCTTCTCAAATCAGGAATCGAATGGGTTGTTGGAGCACATTCACTGCTGTGCGGAGTAACTCCTAAAAATAGGTCGCCGCTTCGAGTGCCTTCTAGACCGGTCTCTTATGGATAGTGTCCAGCGTTGATTACTGGAAATTATACAAGAAACTGAGAGAAAATAGAAAATGGTATGTCCCTTAAGTTTTATGTCTCCTGATGTAAGCATTAGGCGATCTCTGCTTTTCTCCACTATTTCATCTTCATCTGAATGCTTCTGATCTACTAGAGAATGAATTCTCAGCCCACCGAGACAGACGAAAGTGTGTTCAGGAGAGCGAAAGAAGACCAATGCGTCATTGTCAGATACATACACAACAAAGCTGAAAATTTTTTTTTGACACACACACACACACACGCACACACACATTATATATATATATATATATATATATATATATATATATATATATATATATATATATATATATATATATATATATATATATATACTGAAGCACATTAAAAACGCACCACTATTATATATACTGATGCCGAGAAGCTGGCAAAACAAAGCGTGGGAATGGATTTTCCCCGTGTTTGCCATGAGGTAGAGAGCGAATGGCTGCTGGAATGGAAAGTGCAAGATTCAACCCACGGGTGTATGTACAGACTACATGAAAACGATAACAGTTACACGTGCAACACGATTCCCAACAGCTATGACCCTGAAAATGTGTACGCGTTGCGGCAGTATACTCGGTATAAAAAGGCCGTTGAGACAAAACACCCAGTACATGTGCTTGAAATGCCACGACTATCTGAAAACGACCGCCAACGAGCCACTGGTATGTTAGAGACCGGAATGACCTCGCGGGCCATTACCAGAAGGATGAATTGCCACCACAGCACTATTGTACGTCTCAATGAACGTTACGGAACAACTGGCAGTGCCCGGGATAGACTTCGGAGTGGCCAACCACGAGTTACTACCCCTGCGCAAGATCGTCATATTGTGCTGAGTCACCTAAGGAATCGTACTCTCCCGGCAAGTCAAACAGCAAGAGCAATAGTGGGTAGACATGGGCAAGTCTCTCGAATGACAGTCATACGACGACTCAGAGATACAGGCCTTACTGCAAGACGACCTTATGTTGGGCCAAACTTGACTCACAGACATCGTTAGCAGCGCCTGCAATGGGCAGAGCAACATATCAGATAGACTAGACTGCAGTGGAATGCTGTCCTATTCACAGACGAGAACAGATTCAACATATCCTTTGCAGATCGACGCATGCGGATTTAGCGACGGTGTGAAGAGCGCTTTGCAGATTGCTGTGTCAACCGATTTCGAGGTGGCAGTATTCACATTTGGGGAGGATTCAGTTTTCACCATCGCTTGCCTCTTCACGTCTTCCGTGGAAATGTTAATGCTGTGACATATCGAGATGAGGTTCTGGATGCACTGGTTGCTCCTGCGTTCACAATTTATCCAGACTTGCAGTTTCTCCAGCAGGATAACGCACGTGCATTTTTTTGTATTTTTGGTTTTCTCCCTTGCCTGCACAGAATGCAATGAATTTCATAACAATCAAATGTACAAATTAATGACCAGCATGGATTCATAGGAAAATGAATAAAGATTCCAAATATGTAAACTTGTACACACTTATATTTACATTTCACACTCTGTTCCTGGATTATACAGGTGGTGCGTTTTTAATGTGCTTCAGTATATATATATATATATATCTATATATATATATATAAACAGATATATATATATATATATATATATATATATATATATATATATATATACTCGCTGATCTGCATGTTTGAAAAAACATTTAATCGGCCCATTACCATTCACCACCCGGCGCTCGCCTCTTCAGATACGAAACACATTTTTTTATTTGCAGTTCATTACTTTCCTGACTTTATTAATTTAAAAACCTTACATCAGTTGTGTTATTTCCACCTTATTTTACATTGTTTTAATAATTATATAAAGATGGCTGGGTCAAAGTCACAAAATGTCATTCATCTGATTCATGTTTCTGTCTATTCTTATGCTTCACTCCTCTATGTCATTATTCATCGGTCATTACTTTCAATTTACGCCTTCACATATCGCTAATTATCTTATCATCGAAAGGACATTCCTCGCCAACATCCACAATTTAGGCTTGACCGTACATGACATGTTAGCATTTGATTTTTGGACAGTCAATGATTAGCCAGATTGGACAATACGATAAAATCAACATTTGGTTTACCCTTTGTCGCCGACTTATTTTTAGACAGACGAACTATTGATAGAAGCGAATTGGTTGCTTCAGTCACGTCTAGGATGCGACTAACAAAAATGTGGTCGGATTAGCCAGGATTAGTAGTTTTTTATAACGAATGTCTACTCGGGCTGGTATGACTTTCAAGTTTATCTTGATTTTAACAATCTGGAAAACCGGAGATATCACGTAATGATTTCCGGCAATGTCTATTAATAATCTCGAAGTATTGTGACGGGCGATATGACATAATAATTTCCGATGATTTCAATAACAATTAGTTGTCAGATCTTGAAGTAATTTCGGGAAGTTAAGGGAACTGTTCTTCTTCTTTTGGTTCGTCGACTATGTTGCTGTTATACCCTGTTCAACCTGAAAATTGGTTATAATTAGGGTATATTGTGCGTTATTAACTGAACTGTGTCTGAGACAGGGCTTATATACCTAATCTCAGGTCTAACCCTGGCTTTCTCAGAGGTCCGCGTCTGAGTTCAGTTTTTCTCTTGTAAACATTCGCTGGATTTCACTGCTGTTGTGAGAATTTGCAGACAAAGTCATAATTTCCTCGTCAAATACCAAAGATAACGATTTTCCACTGCCATAATTACATGTATTTGTTGTTGCGGTACAAATCCGAAAAGAATGATCCTGTTCGGGGCATTATCCATAAAGTTATAGCAGAATTTATGTTGTTACGTGGCAATTCTAGAATGTCTTGTCCATATTATGATAATCTTAATAAATATACTTTATTCAAAGATAAAATTCACACTCCCGAAGTGACACTGGTTCCGAAATATTAATATTCAGTTATGGCTTCAAATCATAAAACAAGTGATACCAGACCCCAGTAACTGTCACATTTTAGGCATTCGTTCTATGTAAACAAATCTCATTTTTTTGGAAAAAAAAATAAAAATAAAATAAAAAGTAAGTGTTAAGTCATATTTTAATTAAGGGGAGTTAAGTGTTAAAGACTGGAATGTACGGGTAAGATTTTTGTACACGCTAGTAAACACGCTCTGCGTGATGAGAGAATTTTTTAGTCGGGGGTTGTATGCTGAGTAATGTTTAAACTGTTACCTGACTAGTTGTTAGTTTGTCTAAAGATAGGATAAAGAAACTGGTCGAATGTTCTATGAAATAGTTTGGGGGGAAAGGCGGATGAATTCAGCTCTTATCTCAAGCTGCGAGTTCGCGCTTGAATGAATTTTTACTGAGCTGTTTTAAGCAGCTGATTTTTCGTGAGAGTTCGTTTTCTGGCAGAGCTTGGGAATGGACGTGATCCATTTCGCTAGTGTGTTCCAGAATATATAATTTTGTGAAAGGAATATTTGATAATTCCAGAATGTACGTTATTGAAGATTGAGAGATATTATATTCATATTGATTCAAAGCCTTGGATATTATGGCTTACAAATGTACTGTGTATTCAATTGAAGATTGAGAGATATTATATTCTTATTGATTCAAAGCCTTGGATATTATGGCTTACAAATGTACTGTGTATTCAATTGAAGATTGAGAGATATTATATTCATATTGATTCAAAGCCTTGGATATTATGGCTTACAAATGTACTGTGTATTCAATTGAAGATTGAGATATATTATATTCATATTGATTCAAAGCCTTGGATATTATGGCTTACAAATGTACTGTGTATTCAATTGAAGATTGAGAGATATTATATTCATATTGATTCAAAGCCTTGGATATTATGGCTTGTTAATATACTGTTTATTCTGTATGCGTATATTATGAACTGTCGATGCTCCATGACTTGATGTAAACTGTATTATCTTGATGTCTACGTGACTGTGTAGTGAATAAACAGTGTATAACGTTATCAGGAGTTTCAACGTTCCTGACTCCTATGTTTGTTGTGGTGTGTGACTCCAGTCTGTTCAGGTATGCCAGAACCCTTTAACATTCGCGTATGTTGTTACCTACATAGTCACACACCTGTCGGCCATCCGTAAGCCCGACCTCACTGACTCTGTCCTTGTAAGTCTTTGATGCACCACACCACCCACCAGAAACATTCCACAACCATCAACATCAACTGAACATAATATGTACCACAACAATTTAATCCTCAACATAGTGGTAACATAAGTGGTGGCCAGTATGGGGATCGAACCCACGACATTCGCATTATCAGCACGAATCTCTATTTACGCCCGGCCAAAAGAAGGAAGATAGAACCCCAGATTTAGTACGGGAAAATCCCATATGTCCTGCACAATGAGAGTCGTAGGCATGTTGCAAGATCCGAACTCTCATGTCAGTAGGTACCAGAATTTGCGAACGTATGGACGAAGTAGAACCTCGTACCATTCGAACTAGTGCTCCATTCTTAATTAAGAACAAATATTTAAGATTTGTGTCACAATTTGCATTATCTTGTTTAACTAGGAGAAAAATCTTTTGTAATGATGCTATAATTTTTACCTAACTGATCATTACGATACATTTGGGTATTGTACAATTTAAAAAAAAAAAGTGAAGACTAGAACAAGTTATTTTTTCTGACATTGTGATGTATTTTTTCTTTGCCCAGCGCTTGATTGTGCGCTAGAGGTAACTATGTATAGCGATATTAGTACATTGAAAAGTGTTTTTTCTGAGGTTGTGATGTATTTTTTCTTTGCCCAGCGCTTGATTGTGCGCTAGGGGTAACTACGCATAGCGATATTATTAATTGATGTCTGTAATAAGTTCATCATTGGAACTTTATAAGTTTATTAACTTGGTTATCATGCACATTATGTTATTTTTAAATGGTACCTAGTTATTTGTCTTTTTGTATAAATATGCATTGTTTAACTTATTGTTTACCATGATATATCATTGTCTGCTCATTCTTCTTGTACTTCATCTGGTCTTTTTACTTTACACTTATGATGTCATAGCTAGTCTATACTTGATATACTTCATATTTCTTTGAATTTGTTGATCTTCGTATGCTTATCTCATTATCATTCTATACTTTATTTTTTTTTTTACTTTACACTTACTTCTATCCCTCTTTTGTTCTTTTTTGTTAACATGACTTAACATAGTATAATCCTTATGTGTAGATATTATGATTGCATCGACCTCAATTGTTTTTAATTTTTTGTTCGATGCATGTTTTCAAAAAAAAAAAAAATAAAAAAAAATTAACATAACATTTTTTTCCCCCGGGGGTCGGTGTAGTCTGTTAACTGATTCCGTACGCAAGATCTAATAATAGATGCAAAGGCCGAACGCTGTAGACGTAAGATCTTTTAAAAGACGCTGAATTATTTCATTGTTTCTTTCTATTCTGATATTTTATACTGCCCGGAATTTATCTCGAACGGAAGTAAACACAAAACTGGGCAAATTTCAACAAGCTTCAACGTCTTTTATTTGCGTTTGAACGGATTTTTTCACATTTATCTTCATCTTTAATCGTGTTTTGTCGTATCGCCATAATGGCCGAAAAACACACAGGATTTGTTACTAATATGTGAACAGTGAACAAACTGTGTGATCAACCATAACTTTCTTACTTTTTCTGTGTTTCTAAATGGATTACCTGCACAAAGAGAGCAGTGAAACTGTATTGTGATAACAATTTATGTTACAAGCCTTACGTAAGTCGAAAATTTTTGTTCAAAATTTCAAGTTATCTTTTTTCCGTGTACATGTTATCTATTATAACATAAACATAACATAAAATTAGCTAAAAAGGCATATGGATTTATATTGTTCATCCAATGTACTTTAATTTGATATATAATATGTTATACTTAACTCATGATTAGACACACATTGTCAGTAAACGTAAATTATGTATGTGTAAATTTTTGGGGCTTAAAAATAATTCCGTCCAGAGCTGAAAATAATTACGTACGGAATCAGTTAAGTCATATTTTAATTAAGGGGAGGTAAGTGTTAAAGACTGGAATGTACGGGTCAGATTTTGAGCAGAACATACGTTATTGAAGATTGAGAGATATTATATTCATATTGATTCAAAGCCTTGGATATTATGGCTTACAAATGTACTGTGTATTCAATTGAAGATTGAGAGATATTATATTCATATTGATTCAAAGCCTTGGATATTATGGCTTGTTAATGTACTGTTTATTCTGTATGCGTATATTATGAACTGTTGATGCTCCATGACTTGATGTGAACTGTATTATCTTGATGTCTACGTGACTGTGTAGCGAATAAACAGTGTAAAACGTTATCAGGAGTTTAAACGTTCCTGACTCTTATCTTTGTTGTGGTGTGTGGCTCCAGTCTGTTCAGGTATGCCAGAACCCTTTAACATTCGCGTATGTTGTTATCTACATAGTTACACACCTGTCGGCCATCCGTAAGCCCGACCTCACTGACTCTGTCCTTGTCAGTCTTTGATGCACCACCCCACCCACCAGAAACATTCCACAACCATCAACATCAACTGAACATAATATGTACCACAAAAATTTAAATCCTCAACATAGTGGTAACAGTAAGACGAATTACTGATTAATGATAACTGCCCATCCACTTTTATCCCATCCACTAGAATGTAAGGACAATTTTATTTTCTAACTTTTAGGGCTTTTGGTTGTCACGGATTGCATCCCCTGCTTTGCAGTAGTGGTCCACCAGTGGCCAAAACTTAAGAGTATCTAAAATGGGTCGTCAAAGGTGTCTACCTTCGCACAAGATTACTCTTTCCAGAGTTGTAGATAGAAGGGTAAAGACGCTTCTATATCAAGGGAGAATGCATACGATATTTCCGAATTCAAGAACAATGCTGTATTGGCTGAGCAATTGTTAACTCATTATCGATCCGCCGCCTTTTACGAAGAATTAAGCAATGGTTATAGCCCGTTCATGCCCCCAGCTGGTGTAAATCCAGGGAAATTCCCTTTCACAAGAAGTAGCTCTATAGAAGTATAAGTATATTAAATAGTCTTGCTCATACGTATGCTTTCACACTTATAATAACTGAATCAACTAAGATTGTTATGTTTTAAAATAGCATGTAACACATTTAATAATCAATTAGCTTTAACATGTTAAAATAAATAGAATGATGGTGAATTTTAGATGAGAAAATCTATTTGTCTTCATCGAGACTAGATAGAGGGTTTATATTAAAGAATATTTCTGTCCTTTTGCTGGTGCCTTTTATTAGAACTTAGGTATAAGTGAGTCCTGCAGCCGCGGTTTTCGTCGATTCTTTTATGATGATGACTCTTCACAGTCTGAAAGCTTAGTTCCTCTAACCGTCTGATAGCTTAGTACCACAATCTTTTAGACAAAATAAAAACAAATGCTTCTGTTAAGTACATTTGTGGGCTGCAAATTAACAGGCGCATTGTCTCGCTGTTCACCCACCAATGTTATTCTCTCGGAATAAATAATTATTCTTGAGTATACACAGCGTAACTCAGGGGAGATGATTAGAAATCACCAATATTCTTCTAGGTATTAAAATGGGAAAATATGTGCTTGGACAGCGCGAAAAGCAATGATTTGCCTGAATTACAATTAACAAGGTACATATATTTCACAAAATGATATGATACACTTGATGCACATGTGATGTAATCATCGCTCATCACTGCTCCAGTCGGAGTCTGGGGTCACCTCTACTGTTGGTTTTCTGTACGACCAGCAAGTATAAATCACAAGCGCTTGCTGAAGTGGTTTTTAAATATACTTTTTTCATATGTTGAGGTTGCCAGCCCGTGACAGAAATATGTTTTCCACCTTTTCTTCCTTATTAGTTAGGCACGTTTTGTTAACGCAGTACCCCTAACTCCGATTCATTCATCTGTTTCATTTATAATTTTGCCACTCATTCTTTTTTTTCTTTTCTCTATTGTCTTAACAGGCACTATGAATGTTTAAAATCAGACCGTTTCACATGTAGAGAGAGGGGACGGGTCGTATATTTGTAGAACCAAGAGCGATAATTCAAAAGTTGTACCTTTTGATAGATGCACGTAGAAAGAGAAAAGGGGGAGATAATTACAGTTACCCATCCCCCGCCCCTCATCGTTCGTTCGTGAATGTAATTAAGCTACGGAACGAGGGAGATCAAAAAGACAGTTTGCTCGCTGCCGGGGTTTGGCGGTCGGCAAAAGGTGGCAAAATTAACTTTGATTCAAAATTTGACCACGGAATTCCCCAAAGATGTTATGTCTCGCACTGGTCAGCGACTTTTTGTCTATTTCATATATATAAATTCCAGCTTTCCAACTCAGTTTATCTAGTACCCACAAATTTTCAGACGTCTGGCTTCGATATTGTAGATCCATTATACCAGTGGAATTTCTTAGTTTTTTTCGATTGGAGAAAGTCATTTTGTGTTGCGGTAAATATTTATTATAGCCTCTTGAGTGATTTAATTGTTAAGTCCGGCATTATATTTCACTAAGATTTTTCTATGTTGAGTGATTTAATTTTTAAAGTCCGTCATGATATTTCACTAGGATTTTGTGCTAACTGACTAGCGAATTAAAACAACATAGAGCTAACGTTTTAATTTAATTACTTGCTATTAACGAGTAAGAGATATTTTGGTCAACTAGTAAATGCACTATTTATTATGAGTAATGACGAAATAAATATTTATTTCTAATTCATTATGAGCAATTTTATAAATGACTAGCGCTTATTTCACGGGGTTTTTGTTAATCGATAAATAAGATATACACTTGTGTTTTTCTATTTAATGTAATAGCCAAGTGGATATTAAATTATACCTCTACGCGGGTTATTTTTAGGATAGAATACTGATTGTGGTTAAATGTTGCATTTTTTTTCTTCCTATAAATTTAGTACGGGTCACAACCCAAAACCTACCAGCGGCTTCAATATAAATCTGAGAAAACGGGTCTAAGTACAATAGACGCCAAATAAACATTCTTATGCACCCAGCGGGTCTTTGAGGTTTATCGGTTCAGCTGTCTTGGTTTACCCAGAAAGAGAGAGAGAGAGAGAGAGTACAAAAAAAAGGCAATAAGAATAATTGTAACTGGACCTATAGCTATCCAGATTTCTTTTTTTACGTTATCATCTACATTCAGCCCGCCGTGGCGAAGAATATCAAATTTAACATTACCTGACTACCGACCACTTGTGTTGTGGCGAGGATTTATCCTGAAGAAAAAAGATTTATCTACCTGACATTCTAATTAACTATGAATATTTCAAGCTACGGTACACTGTGACATTTGATCTCGAAGTTGTGTTTCATACCAAACTAATTGCTGTGACATGAACAGAATCAATAATAATAAATAACAAAAAAAAAAAGCGTTCACCAAATAAGAGGATAAATCAGTCATTTGAGGAACTGGAGCTTACTTTGCCAAAAGAACCGACACTGAATCTGTTACCTGGGGCATGGAGATATGTTCAAGCTGTTGTCAACACTTATTTGGTAAGCGAGAATGAAAATGTGATCACATGTTTGTCAGAGCGAGAGAAAGCAGGGATGAATAATTCTTATATTGTGTAATCAATGTACTCACTTTGTTGTTTTCCTTCTTATGTTTGCTAATACTGTTCATTTCAGGATAGATTAATTAGAAAACTCTGTTCTTTACAGTATAGTCAAATCCTATACCATAGTGCTAATCTTCTGACTTTTTGGGGGGTTAATTAACTTCTTCTTGTGGGAACTTGTCTCAACAGAGGGGATTGCACTTATATGTGTACTTCTTTTTAATTCTGTGACCTATGACTTTATATTCTGATATTTCTTTATAATAAATGTTGTGAAGTTTCTTTATGATAAATAAACATTAACATAAAACGTACTACCTGTGTCGGTCAGCGCGTCCCAATATCCCTACACCATTAATATAGTTTCACGTGTGTGCGTCTAATTGTCGTCACTTATCTGTGTGTGTGTATGTAAGTGGTTATAGTGTATATGTTCATATATATATAGAGAGGTATACTGTCTGATCAACAAATTTCTGTAGTAGAGATAAGCTGGACTAGATTATCTTCTCAATCCAGGGACAGACTCTACCTTTCACCATTTCACTCGTGAAATCTATTTCTTTACATTACCTCTCACTGAGTACCACCATTTTTTTCAGTTCTATTCAGACGGGACCTATCTATCTTAATTACCTATCTAAAATCTACGACACAGCCTCATATATAACCACTTAGCAAGAAAAACATGTCAAATTTACATTTGTAAAATAAATGTTTACACTTACCCCAAAGTAACTTTTGGGAACACAATCTCCTTGCACAGTTTAGAATGGACATAGCACTTTATTAGATGCTTAGAATTACTTGGTCTGGGAAATTATAGTAATCCTCTTATGGCGGGTGTTCTGCGAATCACTTAGTCTGGGAAATGTTAGTAATCCTCTTGTGACGGGTGTTCTGCGAATCACTTGGCCTGGGAATTATTAGTAGTCCTCTTATGACGGGTGTTCTGTAAATCACTTGGTCTGGAAATAATTTGTATTCCTCTTATGACGGGTGATCTGATTCCTTGGGACTCCAGTCTTTGTATTTAAAATGCAGGGTTACTTTTTTGTTTCAAATTTGCTCAAATACTTTTGTCCGGGTCTTTTTAAGTTTCCAGTCTCTGAATCTAAATATGCGGGTTTACTTGTAAGTTTCAAGTTGCCCAAATACTTCCGATCTGTCACTTATAATATAAGAATCCTTTGTCCAGTCTTTCTCTTTCTGGCTCTAGGGAGTTCCTGGCTTGACGTGGCGATGCAGTCTGATTTTTGACTCCTATTTCGCTAGATTAAATCTCTCATTTCTCAGTTCACATCCCAGATTGTGCTTCCGACGAATTTCCAATGAAATCCATTGTTTATCCTGTCTCTCAAATCCCTTCAATCGAAAGCTCTGGACTATGTGGGTAGGGGTGTTTAATTTAATTCTCCCCCGCATGTTTTAAAATATTACATGTTAAAATTCCATCGCGCGACCTCTTACAATATGTCGTAATGCTTCCGCCAACATACAAATAAATCTGTGAACTTATTTGGTGTCCAGATGTGTCGTAAATTTATTTGAGAGAATTCTATGAACTAGTGGTCCCGTTTAGAGTGTAGATAGATGGTGAAGGCTCTGTGATAGATAAGGGTTAGAAAGTAAATAGTTGATTCACAGAGTGCTGGGGAGAGTAAGGACAGACTCTTTTACGACAATCGTTCCTCTCAATCTTCTCCTCAAACTCTCCTGGTCAAACAATTATTTGCCAGTTTCCAGACACACACGTGCGCTCACACCGATTGGGTGCTTCAAACACACAGACGCACGTGAATACAAACTACGAATATAACAGATATGGGGTAATTGTGGGCTTGGGCCTTCCAACACAATACTAGAAGTTTTATACAGTTTATTTATCACCAAGAATCAAATCACAACATTAATCATTTGACAGGCAAAAATCATAGTTTACAGAAATAAAATACAAATGACAAGATGGGGGATGGGGGGGGGGGGGGGGGGAAGATTGATATCCCAATTCAGTCATGCGCGCTCGTGCTGGCCAACACACAAACTCTCACACAGTCTTACCGATCTTGGAATCAGGCACTCCATAGAATTATACAAAAACCATCAATTAACACTTGACATGTGAAAGTGTCTGTTACTTCGATGTCCAGCCCCAGATGAAGCGAGGTTGGCTGGTAGCAAATATTCTCACTTATCGCCGGACGTGAAGCCTAAGTGTTCTTGTGTTTTATTCTATAAGAAGAGTCTATGGGATGGCACTGTCACAGTTAGATACAGGTGAGAATGGGGTGTGGTTTGCTTAGATTTCGCCGCTGGTGGTGAAACTTCTTAAACGAGATGACAACAACTGACCAGTGCGGTATGGTTTAAATCCAGTGAGGAAAAACTAGGCACAGTCACAGTTCAGGTAAATATGTACTCTCTCTCAGTAGCAGTAAACTAATAAAAAAGCTCTGGCAATTGTTCTTCTTCCAGTTACAACTTAATTTGCTTGATGATGTGTTAAATTTGTCTTTGGGTGTGCTTTCTTTCTTATAATTTAGATAGCGGAATCCCCAAAATAGGATCGCCTCAAAGTTTAAATTTTAAACAGTCTCAAACAAGTTCTGGAGGAGTTTTAAGAACTGAGTCTGGGAGACTCTATACCAGGTTTTTTCTTTGCTGGGATCGCAAAGGTTGTGATACACATTATATGAAAGATAAAACATGTAATCATACCGAAAAATCAAATAACATTCTAAAGCGCGATAAATTTACAGTTAACTATTTATACACTTGCGTCTTTAATCATATAAATTCAAGAAGAACTCCCCACGAGTTTAATAGTTAAAACACACACACACACACACACACATATATATATATATATATATATATATATATATATATATATATATATATAGAACTTAACTCAATTAAATTTAGTTATAAATTCATTCGCGTCTTTAAATGTTACTTTAAGCATTTAAGTATCTATCATCTTTGGAAATAGTATACTAGATATATCATTAAATTTTCAACTGGAACTATTTGAGATAAGTTTAACTTAATAGCTTTAAATTAATCACAAAATCCAGTGAAATAAGATGAATGAACTAGACCACTGATCACTTTAAAACAAATATATTATACCGTTTAGCACAGAATAGAATTCACTGCAATAAGTTGAAAATCCAGAGGGAATCAAACAAGATTTCACTATGCTAGTGCTTCTGTCAATGTCTGGCAAACGAGTGATAAAATTGCATTTCTCAAAGGTCTGTATATATCTAACTAGAATGGAACTTAAAGGGGTGGTGTGAGATTTTCACACTTTTTATGATCTCCGGAGAAAATCGAGATTCTAGCCGCCCGGCGTTTCCCCCCTTCGTCTCAGACTTTCGAGCGTTCTCTGATTGACACAGAGATGTGAAATGTCTGTAAGAAGCTTGCTTCGTCCACTCTGGTTCACGCTGCCGTGTTATCTAGCAGCAGGAAACTTCATCGTCCGTTCTGAGATCCCTTAGATCTCATGCCGCTAGTACGTTTGATCCTGGCAACGCCTTTAAGGCAGGCACGAACGAAAAGGTGAAGTGCAATGCTTGCTTATAATCGCTCTAGAAACAGGAGTGGGCGTGATTGAACCTCCCATTAAAGGCCATGCGATCTCTAAAATGCACGGAAGATAGCAGTCTACATATTAATGATCCAACGTGTTGACAATCCACGTGGAAATGTTGCATTGCTAATGAGCCCACGTTTCTATTGTGCATTGTTAATGAGCCCAGGTGGAGAGAATTCCCCGTTGATGAAAAGTTACACCAATATTCAGGGGTACTGATGTTATACGAGGGTCCTATCATCCAACACTTTCAGGGACAGCTGAGTTGTCCGTCACAAGATGCTACCTTCCAATATTGTCTCCCCCAGACAGATTATCGGCAATATTGATACCAAGAAGGCTCAGATGAAACGATTATCTAATTATCACCGGTGTTTTCGCCCGTCCCTCAGGCGGCTTCCTTAGATAGCAATCTGGCTTTCTATGCGTGTTCGTGCGATACCACGTTGCACAAACAACTGACGTCTCTTTCAAAGGTGACCAGACTGACTTACGTGATAATCGTATTAACCTGATTAATCGTATTTCACCTGGTGAAACGTAAATATGGCTGGGAGTGGTCACAGCAAAAAGAATGTAGGGTAAGAATATGCCAAATAATAGGACGATGAAGAAAATGAAGAAAAGAAGTGATACTTCCGAAGGGGATGAATGGGTGAGAGAGGGGCACGAAAGTACATGCACAAAAACGTTTTGTCACATTGGTTTAAAAAAAAAACTAAATAAAATAAAAAATGTTTCCTTATTCTTTTTCGTTTGCTTGTTTAAATTTTGAAGTTGATATGATGGTACAGTTGCGTCAAGACATATTGTAGAAACGCAAGTAAGAATGATGGACTTACAACACGATTATTGTTGCAGGAAGACGGGTCAGATGGTGGTTTGTAACAACGTCCCAATACAGAACACAACATATTTATAGTACGTACACTGTCCACATACACAAAGACAGAATATGGCTCCTGCTCCGTCAGGTATCATCATCATCAACTGCCATCTCCACATTGATGGTCGGTTGCAACTGATCTCCAATGTCTTCTGTCTCTTGTCTTGATGGAGCACTTTGATAGACTTTTTCCTGCCCATCTCTTGATGTTATCTTCCCACCTATATCTTTCTCTAGCACGATTGCCTTCAATTCTGCCTTCCATTATGGTCTTCTGCAAGGTTTTATGCCTTTTTATTAGTCCATATATTTTAGCTGACTAATTTTGATCTGTATTCAATAATTCTCTGTTCATTCTTAGGATTTCTATTACCTGTTTGTTTTCTTCTCTTTCTATGAAATGCGCCCCTTTCTTCTATATATCCACATCTCGAGAACCTTTCGCAATTCTTTCTTCCAATAGTTATTAAATGCATATCGCCACAAGGTGATTAAAGTATGATGTTTGTATAAAGAGGGCAGGCTTCCTCATCATGTAAAAACAAATTGTTACAGAAACCACTGATAAAATAGGGTTTTTTTTAAATACTCGGTGCATGTCTTCCTGCAAATGGGACCTGCTAAAAGTGGAAACGCTTTATGTCGGTAGAGAACGAAAAGGAAAATCTTATGACATTGTCACATGATATAATAATATTAAGTGCTTGAATGCATGATCAAAGGCTGGATCCAGCGTTAGTTAGTGAGTGTATATGTTGGGAGCTGCTTCAGTGGTACAATCAAACTTCAATCTAATCTAATCTATCTCTATTCTATCTATCTATCTATCATTTTCTTTTCTCGCGTTGTTTGTGTACCACACAGCACCCCCACCTGAAAGCATGTTGTGCATGACTCACTTAGTAGGAATGATGAACTTACCCAGCAAGTTGTCCAGGCGTGTGTCCGTATGCTTGGTAAGAAAGGTCTTCTTGGGTCAGCCTATCAATCTAGTTTGAAAACCGGAAGTGTGTATAGCTAGTGTATAGGTCTTTGGTGCCAAGTCCTTCGTGGATTACTGGATGTGTTTATGGCCAGTGTGATTTATGATCTCTTGCGTTTCGAGGTTCTCTTAAACGAAGTCCTTAGCGTCTGAATGATATTGATGGCGAGATCGTGCGTTGGTGTTTATACGTGTCGATTCCAATGTGTTTTGCTGTGGAGTAAGCACTACTATTATGGATGTCATCATAGGAATATGATGTAAGGACGCTAATGCCCCCCCTTAATCAAGAGTGTGGTTTTACTATAGTTTTGATCTTTCATCTGCCTCATCTATTTATGGGATTTCCATTTGCTGTTAATTACAAAGTGATGTGAATAAATATATATCAGACCGTCTTCATGCAATCTTCTTGAACATGAAAATTCCTGTAACTTTGAAGTTTGAGAGTGTTCTTGTATCACTTCTGTTAGATAACTTATATTATCGTATACATTGTCCTAGACAAATTAACAGATCACCACAACAACAGAAACAAAAAGGAAAGACCTCTTAACAGTATAACAGGGAATTCAGACACTGTTTAGCGTTAAAAGTGTCCTTTTTTGTAATTCAGTAAGAAATATGTTCTTGACTAGGGGATTCATTGTAGTTGCTCTGTGGTCTCCTAAAAAGACAAAAAAACAGAATATGTCTACTGTTCCAATAGCATGGTCAGTAAGAGTCAAACTAAATAACCTGAGGTTGTGCCATGGTACAGACAAACTACATCAATGTAAAAGAAATTGAAAATCAACTAACCTTGTGGTCTCTTTCTTTAATTTTATCAAAAAATGGTTGAGTTTTGATTGTTAATGATGCAATTTTATATAAACATTTTCACGTGTAATAGTTTATTTTTAAATGTCTTCATTGTGTCATCATCAAATCTTTAAACTCTTTAAATGATATCCATCTTTTATTATTTTCTTTCATATTGTGCATATAGGAAAAGCGCATTGACGCGCTTTTTCCGCCAATAGGCTAATGTCCGATGTATAAATATAGTATTATCTATTCTCTTGTATGGGTGTGAGGGCTGGACACTCACTGCAGATACGAGCGAAGGATTCAGGCTTTCGAGTATAACAATGTAATAGAAGAATTTTGCGCATTTGCTATAAAGAGCACAATACAAATGTTATGTTAGAGAGAAAATAAATCACTTATGTCGGCTACCAAGAACAACTTTTGTCAGTTCGTCAGTGAAACGTCCGAAAGCTTTTAAGGTTTGGGCACGTAACTCGTCATGAACTCCCTTTCCGCAGACGGTAACCTCCAGGTGAACAGCCCGAGGTAAACGGAGAAGAGGAAGGCAAAGAAAACCTCCTGGGCTGATAACATCAAAGAAAGGACAGGGGCATGGTTTTTTTCACACACTTGTAACGCAATTGCTGAGGATAGAACAGTAGTGGAGCACCCCTGTCTGAAACTGAGCGTTCCACCTCATGGCAAGTACCTCCTACTGGGGGCTGAGGGGGTTTAATTTTCCCGCTGTCACATTGAGATGTTTGATGTTGTAGTAGTAAGTAGTAGTAGCTCCCTGACAGTCATAACTGACTACGGAGTGCGTCCCTCAGGTAAGAGCCTTTGCTTTTTTTTTTGATGCAGAGTGTTCCTTTCGGCGTGAAACATTTTTCCAATGTTGCTTGTTGTCAGAGCTTCTTTTCGCCAATTCCTGAGGGTTACCTATGGTTAGTTGATGAAAAAAAAAAGGCCATCTGACAGGACAGGTCGATAAAATAAAAAAGACGAAAATGAGATCACTGACTATTACAAGCTGCATTACATGTATGGAATACGTAGTTGCTGCTAGTTGTGTAGCCTGCTACAAAACGTGATTTTGTTATTTGTGAAGACCAAAGAAGCACACAGTCCCGCAGTCTCATTTCTAAGGAGTGATACGAAGTGAAGTTTATAGAAACTTCACTTCAAAGTGGTTGCCACCTAAAAATATACAGGAAAAAAAAAAAGATAAGATAAATAAGAGTAAATACAGGAAACGATAACAAATCTGAACTTGAAAAAATACATAAATAAATAAAATACAAAAACAACTCTCTTTACATAATGTAGAATCATACACGTATATTGTCAGCGATACATGGTCAAAGTTGGAGGGACAGAAAAAGACATCAAAATAAGAATACAAAAAGCTCAAGAACCAGCGTTCATTTCAGTGCCACGGATTGTCTCCCCTGCTTTGCAGTAGTGGTCCAACAGTGACCAAAACTCAAGAGTATCTAATATTGGATTCAAGGTTATCTACCTGCGCGCAAGATTACTCTTGGCAGAGATGTAGATAGAAAAATTAATGACCACTTCTACCTTAAGGGGGCTTCATAAGATATTTCCAGAAGTCAAGAACAATGTTGCATTGGGCTGAACAATTGTTAACGCATTATATCTGGTCCGTCCCCTTTTGTGAAGAGTTTAAACAATGGTTTAGCCCGTTCAAGCCCCCAGTTGGTGTAATCCCTCTTTTATAATGGTATAGAGCTCTGTTTAGAGGTAAATATTATGTCTAAGTATTTATATGTAAATAAATATTCTGGCTCATACGTTTTGCTTTCATATAATATAACTGAATCAACTATTTATTGGTTTAGTTTTAAAACAACAGGTAACAAATTTAAAAGTGAATTAGTCCTGTAACAGGTTAAAATAAGTATGGAAAGATTAGTGGAAATTTTGATGGATCTAAATTCTCGTCATTGAGACATAGGTGGGAATTTAACTTTATACTTAAAGTTTAAAACTGAAATGTCCTTTTTGCTGGTGCCTTTTAAGTTAGCACTTAGCTTGTATGAGTGTGTCCTGCAGCTGTGGTTCATCAATTCTGTGATGACGAAAGCCTTCTATACACTCTCTTCCACAGTAGGCGGTTATCGGGGAATGCTTTTCTCCCTCTCACTAGCGCGAGTTGTACACCTAGTGCCTCACAAATCGTCTCATGGCTTGTAACCACGAAACTCAAATTTTTGGGAATACACAATCTCGTTGCACAGATTTTCAGATGGGCGCAAGCAATTTCGGTGCTTATGCTCTCCGAAATCAATTTCGTCCCTGAGAAATTCCCTCTTATGACGGTGTTCTATGAATTCACTTGGCCTGGGAAACTAATTAATTCCTCTTCGATGTTGTGTTCTGCGTTAACACTGGTCTGGGATATTATTTCTATTATGACTGTTGATCCAATTTCCTATGTTTCCAAGTTTTTTATATTTATAAAGCCCTGGTTTCTGAATAGTTTTACAGTCTGTGTATTTAAATATGCGGGTTTACTCTTACGGTTTCAGAGTTGCCCAAATACAGTCCGATCTGTCACTTTTTGATATAGGAATTCTAGATCCGATCCTTCTCTTTCTGGCTGCTTGGGAGTTGCTCGGTTAAAGTTGCGAAGATGGTCTGTTCTGTGTTTCTGAGTTCACTAGATTTATATTTATCATTCCATTCTCAGGTACAAATTCACAAATGATATTTCCGCCGAATGTTCCAATAGAATGCATTGTATATTCCAGCCTCTCACTTCAAACCAATCAAAATCGAATCTCCTCGTTCAGGACAACGCGGGTAGGGGCTTTTAATTCGTGACTACCTCGCTCTGCGCGCACATAATACTCCACTCTAGTCGGGTATATACTATCTCTCGCTCGCGTGTAGCGATAAATTTTTAATATGCCATGCGGTGATGTATTTTATAATAGATGATGCTAATAGTGTTTTCACGCTGCACCCTATCCTGCCCTCCCACAATATTTAGTGGACCCATGTTTTCTTGTGGCCCGGTTTTAATGTCTTCCGCCAAGATGTCCTAGTCTACGCCGACATGTTTACCCCAATTTATTGTCTTAATCTGAGTGGACCCGTGTATGCAAAATATCGCGAGAGACATCACACATTCTATCTATCTAATCAAGAACGATTTAAGGCACAAAAACGATAATAAATACATATTTAGGCCCTCAAGTTGTCCTGACTGAGGTTAGGCATCGTCGAAGCCAAGCAAACGCTGCTTTTTTGCACATGTGCTAAGCCTATAGAACGATTTTCACGGAAAAAGTCTGAACACGCTTTATGTTTCGTTTTTCGACAAACACTACTAAAAGTTAAACTTTTTGCCTAATTTTGCCCAATCTGGCCTGCATACACTTTGTAGTCCTTGCCTTACAATTAATACTATTGGCGGAAGCAATACCGCAATATACCTATCTGAAGTATCACTTTCATGTCAACTTAGTAAGCAAAATTAGTAGTAATCCTTTACATTTTTTTGTAAGTAATACACGATACCAAGTCCTAACTAGTAACGCAAATTAATTTACTCCACCGCCCCGTCTACAACGCCCGCATCGAGGACACATTCCGTGCAACGCATACGATATTCTCACTGGCGGTAAAAGCCCCCAGCCAATGACACACACCCAACGCCGAAAATTTTATTTACACTCCCTAGTGGGAGCAATTTCCTAAGTAACTAGTACAATATTATGTGACAAAAAACATGACATGCTACGCAAGATGAAGGAGAAAAACACACACACAAGATGCGGAACGTACATCTCGTTGTGTAAACACACACTTATTTGCCAGATGGACGGATGACCACTAAATTAGGAAATTTTAAGACCATTATGTGAAAGTTTCCCCATAAAGAATTACACACACAATGATAGTGCGATGAGCGTAGCGAGAGCGTGTTAGTAGCTGAGTAAGAATGCACTATTAAAATAATTATGATAGTCCCCAGTAGTCAGAGAAGTGATTATGTGAAGAAATACTAATACACACTAAGAACACACAGCACCATACACCAGCTCAACCAGACACACTGGCGCTTCCCCTGCACTCATAGTTTTTTTTTTTGTAACGTTTAGGGGAACGCGAGCTGGAAAAAGAGGAAAGAAGTGCAGGAGGTACATTATTCAAATTCGCCTTGGGGTGAAACAGAGTAATGAATGGGAAAGGGAAAACGGTAGGAAGAAATGTAATCCTAACGTGATATCTTTTTGTATTGGGCATGACTAGAGCAGACGGGCCAATCGACCACCAGTTATTCAAAATTATTTTGGGTTTTTCATTCAAACTGCATTTGAATTCAAGTAGTAGAACGTTACCGATTTGGCTAGTGCTGGGTAGATATTAGCAAAAGGCTTTGATTATTCATTGCCAGCTTGAACTAAAATTTGTATACAGATACGCTGAAAAACAGCTGTGATAATTTTTAAACTTTAAATAAAGATACTAATATTCAACAGTCTGTTGCAGTTCGGAGTGAAGCTGAGGAGGCCATTTCTTCACCAAATCAGCGTCATTTGTTTCTATATATTTCCTTTTGATTGTGGTAAGGCGATTATTTTATGAAATTTAATATGTTTGGTCCAACTACAAAGTTAGATACTGTTATTGGGGAAAAAGTCGCAAGGACATGTCGGAAGCAGACATTTGTTGAGTCTACACATTAAACGGTATCTGACAGATGTATTGTTGTTGGTATAATTATGTTGACATATATGTATTGTATTAATTAAAAATTGTTTTAGCAAGCCTCTGTGTTCAATGAACAACCTGTTTACATGCCTGAAAGCAAATATATAAGTGAACAAGGAAAAGAAGAGAAGATCATATACACAGGAAATTGTGGGGGTTACTACTCCACATTATTGATAATGAGGAAAAAGTATTGTGAAACGTACGATGTGGCGGAATCTACTATAAGGGACTTGAGGGTGTGGTCCACAACCAGGTGGGAGTCTTGTACAATTCGGGGCGAGTGAGCATTTGTAAGGCATGCGAGGCTGACCCCAGTACCCTCGTAAGGAAATTAATTGTTTGAACTAAGTATGATCAGAGATAAAAGGCCCAGGGTGTCCTTTTGTTGCAGAGGGTCCCTATGTTTTCCTGTTGCCGGCTGGTGACAGGAAACTCTTGCTGGAGTGCTTATAAACTCCCATACCAGTCCCCCGCAACCCCAGAACCATATTGCTGTCCCGAAATATCCAGTAGGGAGCTTTGGCGAGTGTTTGAACTTGAACTTTCTGCAACCCTACCACAGTTGAAATAATCTTACAACAAGAGACTCCCGCAGGTGAAGAGTAAAACATAATGGGGCCATCTCTGACATTTTCATTTGTGTCTCTCTAAAAAATTACACAGGAATATTATGGGGGTAGGATGAACTACAGCCCTCCATTACAGTGACTCTCCCGGTAGATAACTAAAGTAAAACTCTTAAATAATTACCATCCCATTTATAAATTAATAAAATAAAGTGAAACTAGGAAGGACAGTTATACTACATAATAACTTATTAGTTATTTGGGAGAATGGTCCCAACATTTTTAATTGTCCTGTAAACTATCTTGTCATATTTTTCCAGAAGGACATTTCCATAAATTATATGAATGGACAGGTGTGAACTGCATTTAATATTCCATAAGAAATTGTAAATTATCAAGTAAATATAAAGCCTAATAAATACATAAAATAAAGAAAAGAGCAATGGTAAAATGACAGTGCTGTCACAAAGAATGTACTCGAAATCCCCCTTGTTTTCTGCTTCGTCTGCAAATTGTAACGCTTTCACGTTGATAGTAAAAGCTTACTGTATTATACCCGCTTTCTTCAATGAAACGTGTGCTGTATTTCTTGGAAAAACATTAAGAGGCAGACTGCGTAATGACCTAAATTTTAAATTCCATTCATGTCTTTTTCTACATTACGTTACCAAAACGAACGAACAGATGGACAAAAGGATAGCGAGAAGGGAGAGGCAGAAAGCCGAACATTAAACACGCGTCGCGCGATACACAATTACTACTATCACGCGTGTAGGCTACAAGCACTAACTTTTTTTTTTCAGACGGACAGTGATAAAATACACTACCCTTTCCCAGAGTTAGGTTTTAAAATCATAAAAAACGCTTATTAGGAAAGATAACAATAGATGGGTTTACGGTTGAAAACATAACAGTACCCAGACAGCATATCTTCGAAACAGGAGGTAGAAAATACATATTTTGAACGCAGCCACGTAGCTCTTTTAAAGTGGGAAAATTGGGTTCCTTAGGGCTTGCTGACAAATAATATGTAAAACGTTACGCCAATAGTCCAGGAATTAATAAATTATACCCAAAATAAAATAGTGAGGCTGCCTGACAGCATGAAATCATTTCTGCTCATAAGATTTTTTTTTAACGTGTTTGAAAAAAATTTACGTTACAGAAATAGCCTACCATGTAAACTCCAAATTGATTGGAGCGCAACAAATGAAAGCCTAACCACGATTGGTCGGGCTATAAATACTATCTTGGTTGTTAGGGGAAACGGAAAAGGTAACATTTTTTCAAACACTTGTCGAAACGTGGCTCATTGGCCAGTCTCGCTGATATACACACTTGGGAGCGTTAGTTCGAGACCACTTGTTTAAATGATCTTGATAAAGCAACAGTGCGTTGAAGCCAGCTCATAATTGTGTTAAATAAAAGCCTGGAACATAGGCAGATGGAAATTTGTGCCAGTTTGTGCCAGAATTCATTGCTAATCAACGTATCTGTGTTTATTCGTATGAATTGTGGGACAGTGGTCTTGATGGTACTGAGCAGCACCTGGTCAGAGCTTTGCTGAATCCAGTGTCGGACAGCATACTCCTTGGTCCTTTTAGCTATCAGTGAGGTGTCTCCAGAGCCCAGAGGAGAATTCGAGCAGAGGAGTCCTTTCCTGCCGCCATCACGCCAGATAAGCTAACTTGGCCAGCTGAGCTCAACATTATGTCCCCTCATCTTGAACTGACTTTGTAAAATTAACATTAAGAGGGGAATTTACTTGTCTTAAAATCAGGAACTGTGAACATCTCCAATACTAGTCCCTAAAGACAAACTATTGAAGTCATGATGACAAATACCAACAGAGCTTGAACAAAACAAAACCAGTATTACCTCATTTTACTACTACACAACTGACACACATAGAACATTTGTAATAATTTATGCCACTACAATTTTCATATTAAATACATTCTGACCTAAACTTTTATTTTAAATGAATTTTAATCCCGATTCCCTGTAGTTGAATCAGGACACATATTCATTCATGCCAGTAATGAATACATATTGTTATTTGAAAGTTATCAGTGCCTCCTTTAAGATATTCTCATAGAGTGTTATATGTATGTGAGTGTCACAGTGTTGTCAAGAGTAGTGGATTACATTAAATTGTTTATTTGTCTGTTGTTGTGACTTACACTTCATCATACACATACCCTAGACACATAACGTAGCATCACACTATTCCAGAATAATTCTGACTGAGATATAGAGATATGTGGTAGCAAGTAAGGTTATCTATAATACACTACTCTTAATAGATATAGATACCTTCACAGCTGATCTCAGCCAGTACACTATGTCCCTTGTGTAAGTATTTATAATATCCCACTTCACCACATATATTGGGGTCTCGCTCTTGGGATTTTGAATCTTTAACTATTAAAAATATTGGGGGTAATTCACTTCAGGGAATATAAGAATTAAAAGGTATCCTTGGGTGGAATTAAATAAGGTTGAGCTCACGGTGCCTGTGTTGTCCATTAGATATATAGTTAGAAATTGAATTGTTGGGTAGACATTATAAAAATTTACCTGATAGACAATGGCGGACCTGGCCAAATTTCGACCTGCTGCGGTTCAGACTGCAAAAGAGTTAGGATTAGATGGGCAAGTTATGGTTGCCTATGTCACAACGGAATGTGACAAATTTATTGAACGCGAAGAAAGAAGGTTTGAAGCCGAAAGAAAAGTTAGGAGCTGACAAGGAAATTAAGAAAGTTTAGAGTTTGAAGCTGAGGCTGAGACTAAGAGGGTGCAGATGGAGGCTGACAGAGAGGCGAAAGCATTTGAAGCCGAAGAAAGAAGACAGGCGGCAGAAAGGTAAGCAGAAGATAAAAGATTACAAAGGGAACATGAGTTACGACTAAGGGAGTTTGAGTTTCAAGGCCATGCTCCTGAAAATGGTGCCAGTCCCTTTGCCTCTGATGCTACGGTTACTCAAGGAGCCTCAACCTCAGCTATGAATTTTCATTTAGATCATTTTGTTGAGAAAGACGATGATATTGAGAGCTATATAAATAGGTATGAGCTATTAGCTACCACGTATGGGTTAGAGAGAGAAAGGTGGAGCTTAAAGTTATCTCAGGGACTTCGTGGGGCAGCTTATGAAGTTTTTGCAAAAATGAGCAGAGGTGATCAGGAAAATTATGACATGCTAAAGCAGGCTCTTTTGTTAAGGTATGAAAAGAATGCAGAATTTTATAGGAAAAAATTTAGGAATGCTAAACTACTGTCAGGTGAAACCTATCACCAGTTCTCTGCACGAATAGAGACATACTTGGAGAAATGGACTTCTCTGGGGAAAACCCAAGATCTTAAGGAAATGGTCCTTATAGAGCAACTAAGAGAGTCCATGGCTCCAGACCTGAGAAAGTTTCTCATGGAACAAGGTGCAGAGAGGCTGGAAGAGTTGCTAAATGTTGCTGAAAGGTATCAAGCAGCTCAAGCAGAGGTAACAGGTAATAAAAAGAAACAGGTGGATAACTTTAGGGCACCACAGAACTTTAATAAATTTTGATCCCTAGGATCAAAATAAAGGTAAGCACCAATTTGATAGGCCACGGTATGAAAATAAAAATAAATTCCCACAATTCGATGAAAGGAAATATGATGAAAGAAAATCTTTCAACCAAGGAAAAAGGTGGTGTAAGAATTGTCAGATGGACAATCATGACACTGACCGTTGTAGAAGGAAACCTGTGTATATGGCAACCCTTCAGGTCAGGTCGACCTCAAGACAGGAGGAGGATATTATGTTAGATACCACTCCAGAAGAGATGAGGAAGGCACAGGCTGGGGATAAAACACTCAAGCCTTGTTTCAGAAAATTGTCAACTTGTCATACAACTCCAGGAAAGGGAGATTTTTACATGAAAAACAAGTTGATGTATAGGAAGGCCGGAACTAGATCCCATGGTCACGGACAGCTGGTTCTTCCAAAAAGATATAGGACAGAATTAATAAGGAGCCTACATGTGAAACCAGATGGGGACCATGAGAAAATAGGTACCATCATTCAAAAGGTGGCTCACAATTATTATTGGCCCAAAGCAAGATGGGACATTGAGAATTTTGTAGAAAGGTGTAGCATAGCACATGAGGGAACACCCACAAGTGGGAACATGGATCAGGACCTGGACACCCACGCACCCGAGCAAAATTAGGCCTGATTAATAAAAGGAAAAATAAATTTGATAAAGTGGACCAAATGGAATGGGAAGCCCCTTTTCACGGACAAGCTTCACTTAACTGTTTTACAATGGCCACTATGCGGAGAGTGCAAAAAGATGTCTTACCCCAGGATAAGCCGACAATCCCTCAATCGGACTTAAACAAACTGGAGGAAGAAGATGTAGAGAGGAAATCTCTCATCAAGAATTTAAGAGGGGAGAAAGCCCCAAAAGAAAAATTGGTAGCGGTCGTTTTGTGAATGATAATTCTGGGAGGAAAAATCATCACTATAAAGCATCGAGTGGAAGAGACCATACCGGTGCATGGACAAATAGGTCCACACAATTAAAGGTCCATATGTAGCTTTGTTAAGAACGTGGACTGATGAAAAGGCAGAGGAAAACATTACATCTTCATACCAATATGTGAATGAGCTGACCACTCGGTGAAAAACTGGCTGGAAACTTGCCAATGAAAATTTGAAACAAGCCAGGAAGAAACATGCTGCCTATTATAACAGGAAGGCGAAAGACAGAAATTTGGCTGTGGGAGAGAAAGTACTGCTTCTTTTGCCCGGGAGTCAGAATACGTTACAAATTGGATGGCAGGGTCCATATACAGTTCTAGAGAAGGTGTCTAGAACAAATTATAAGATAGATAAGAAGGGGAAAGAAAAAATCTATCATGTGAATCTCCTGAAGAAATATTTGGAAAGAGAACATCAGGAAGAGACACACTTGTTGACCTTGTCCCCATCGCCATGGAGATGAAAAAGGAACCACTTTCATCATTTGAATATCCATTACAACACCCCTGTTGAGACAGCAGCACAGGTGAAAATCAGTACACATTTAACGAAAAACTCAGAAAGAGAGAGTGCAACAGGTTCTAAATAATCATGCAGAGGTGTTAACAGACCGACCCAGGGCATACAAACCCTATTGGAATATGATATGATAAACTAAGAGACTCCACACCGTGTCTGTATGAAACCCATAATTCCTATTTCGTTTTGCTAAGG
>JAMPIV010000825.1:1029752-1213513 GCA_024509875.1 Oreohelix idahoensis | reverse complement strand
CCCCCTCTTCAACGAGGAATCTCTGTCGCCATTCCAAATCGCTCACTCCACTAGTGGTGGGCGGAAACCGATCGACAAAGAAGCAAGACAAGTCATGCGCAGTCCAGCGCAAAACGACCACAGCTCAAACTTAACTGCATTCGATACCAACGCGAGAAGACAAATGCTTACCGAGAAAAGTGACTATAAATTTCAAGCAGTTGTTGCCCTTGCGTTATAAAACAGATATTGAAATAAAACGATGTTGCGAGAATTTATCACGCAACATATCACCACCTCCTCCCGATAAAAAAAAAATGTGGAACATATTTTTTTTTTCAATATCAAAGAGCAAGCGATAAGCGGCTCAAAACGCACGAATTATGCGCTGATAATTAATTAAATTGCCAAACAATAGGCTAATTATAGAGTGTCTGGTGAGGATATACCTCAACAGAAAAATAAATATGTCTCAAAAAATATTCACATCGGGGAGGTGTCACCAACACACATCACGTTAGCATGTAAACACAATATACGTATGCAAGTTACTATAATCATCATTAAACAGCATACTCTAATATTGTCTTTAAAAATGGATGTACAAATCTGATAGGAAAATTTAAATAGTACATTCTTTGACATGTAATGACATAAGTACATAGTAAAGTTAAACTACATGACGATCCAGGACATATGCTCTGGTATTCCGAGGGTAAGTACACAATCTAGAACTCGTAAGGTAAGTCCTCAGCTCAACAATGACATTCTGAGAAAGTACAAGCAATATAATGCTAATTAATAACTAATATGCTTCATAAGGTACAATACATTATTAATAATTGTGGCTGTTTAGTAAACTAACGGCCCTTATATTAACTACCCAGTCCTCCTCTATCATCTTAAAAAACGAACAGAAGAAGATGACAACAAAGCACGATAGTGTGTACATATAAAGTAAGTACAGATGTGCTAATCTATTGTAGAAATATAGGTGTGTTATGACTCTGTAATATATGGAAATATAGGACAGAAGTATTAGTTGGAGTCATGTGGGCATCTAGACAAAATGTCAGCCATCACATTATCCGCACCACGGATAGCTCGTACCGTGAAGTGAAAAGGTTGAAGAGCTATAGCATATCGAGTGGATCTCGAACTCTTCAAATTCTTAGTCTGAATAGCTGTAAGAGCTTTCTGATCAGTCTCTAGAATGAAATGTGCGCCCAGGAGGAATCTTTGTAGCTTTAGAATTGACCAAACCATCGCTAACAACTCACGGTCTAAAACCGAGTAGTTCCTCTCTGCCGCATTTAGTTTTCTAGAAATGTACATAACAGGATGCAGAGTATTTGCATATTCTTGCATCAGTGCTGCTCCAATCCCAGTGGATGAAGCATCACTCCGAAGAACAAAAGTCCTATCAAGAGTAGGTAATCTTAAGATGGGAGGAGAAGAAAATATATTCTTGATTTGGTCTAGTGAAGATTGGCATTCTTCAGACCAACGGACCAGATTAGGCGAACCTTTCTTCAACAATGTTGAGAGAGGTGCCATGATCGAAGATAAATTTGGAATAAATCTCCCATAAAATTGAATTAAACCTAAGAGACTCCTAACTTGTTTCTTCGTTTTAGGAACAGAGATGTTCAGTATTTTGGAAGTATTGTGGTCTTCTGTCTTCAAGAGACCATGACCAACACGATGACCCAGGAAAGAGATTTCACCAAAACCAACAAAAGCTTTAGAAGGTTTTGCTGTCAAATTATTCTCACGTAGAGTGGACAGTAAGTCATATAACCCTAAATAGTGATCTTCCCAGGTATCACTGAAGAGACAGATGTCATCTAAGTATGCGATGACATCCGAACGATGTGACAGAATTCGACGCATCATGCGAACGAAAGTGGCAGGGGCGTTCATGAGACCAAAAGGCATAACATTCCATTGAAATAGACCCCTAGGTGTAGAAAAAGCAGTAAGAGGTTTGGCATGCTCTGCTAAAGGCACTTGCCAATAACCTTTAGACAAGTCAAGTTTAGTGAAGAATCTAGAATTAGAAAGTCTAATCAGTAGATCTTCTAACAAAGGCATCGGTTCAGCGTCGAACTTTGTGACCTGATTCAATTTGCGATAATCAACGCAAATTCGTATGTTCTTATCCTTCTTCCGGACAATAACCATGGAAGAAGAATATGGTGAAGTCGATGGTTCAATTATATTTAATTGAATCATTTCATCCAATTCCTTTTCCACTTGCGACTGAAAGTGTATAGGAATAGGATACGGCCTAACCCTAATTGGATTATTGTCGGTAAGAATTATGTCATGTTCTATGACATCTGTGTGTCCAGGAATGTCAGTGAGAACATCCTGAAATGTTTGTAACATCGACGAGACTTGTCGATGTTCGTCACCAGAAAGATTAGGAGAAACAGAAACGTTTTTCCAAGATTCCGTGGAATGTAATGGAACCACTGGAAGGGGAAGGTTGACATCAGAGAAGGTAGCTTCCTCATCCTGAATGACAGACAGGGATGAATAATGACCGTGAGGTGCAGGAGCATCATCCGTTGCCTGGAAAATAGGCAGCAAATAGTCCGGACGTTCGTGAAATTCCGAAAGCATGTTTATGTGGAAAGTTTTATGCTTTCCATCAATATCGACCACATAGTCAACATCGGAAATCCGAGAGACTATTGCATACGGACCTTTCCATGCAATAAGAAGTCTATTTTCCCTACTGGGGAGTAGGACGAATGCTTTGTCACCTGGACAAAGTTGTCGTAGACATCTATTCTTGTTAGCAAACTGCCTTGCCTTCTCTTTAGCAATTTCTGATGAAGCAGTTGCTAGCTTACATGCCTCAATGATCTTTTGTCTAAGAGCAATGACATACTCATATGAGGATTGAGTTTCATCGCTAATATCATCGGCAGTGATGAGATCGTGTAATAAAGACATAGGGCCGCGTGGACGCGCGCCAAAGACAAGTTCGAAGGGAGAAAATCCTGTGTGTTCATTAGGGACTTCTCTATAGGCAAAGAGAGCCGCGGGTAAAACCCTGTCCCAATCTTGAGGATGATCTTCAGTTATCTTACCAAGCAAAGTCTTGAGCGTTCTATTCAGACGCTCAACTAACCCATTAGACATAGGATGGTAGATACTACTGAGAGATCGTTCAATATGTAAGGTAGACATTACCTGTGACATAGTGTCAGATATGAGTTGAGTGCCATGGTCTGACAATATTTCTCTGGGGAACCCCAAGCGAGAAAATATCAACCAAAGAGCATCTGCGATATCTGTAGTAGATATGCTCTTAAGAGGAATAGCCTCTGGCCAACGTGTGCACATATCGACACATGTAAGGATAAACTGATGTCCTCTGGCCGACTTGACCTTAAAAGGGCCAATAATATCTATGGCCATTTTCTGAAACGGCCGAATAGGAATGTCAGCAGCCTGGATAGGCGCAGCATGTCGTGGTCCTCTAGATTTGACCTCCTGACATACCTTGCATGATCGGCAGTAAATACGAATGTCCTTATTGACAAAAGGCCAAAAGAAAGCCGCAAGGACTCTCGACTTCGTACGGGCAAAACCCATATGTCCAGCACATTGCGAGTCATGAGCATGTTGTAATATTTGGACTCTCATGCTCTTGGGAACAAGAATTTGCGAATGTGCCGACGTAGTCGAATCTTGTACCATACGTACAAGTACGCCGTTTCTCATTGCAATCCAAGATTTTCTATTTGTATCCTGATTCGGATCACCTTTCTTCGCAAGAACGAAGAATTTTTTTAAAGAAGGATCTTCTTCTTGCAATTTTATGAAAGAGTCACGAGTGATTACTAAGTGACTATCTTGGCTATCAACTTCATTATCACTATTCAGTGAAGTTTCGGGTGTTTGTAGAGCTTGTGCTCTTGTAACTACTGCATTTGTAGCTTGCATGTTATTATCTTCCCAAGCAGCAATCTGCTGTGGGGTACACTCCCTAACTCCGTGAATACGACCAATAATAAGGTCCGCAATAGGATTAGGTAAGAGACAAGCATGCACATCTCCAGTAAAGAAAGGAGTGGCAATGCGAATTACAGCAGTAGGATATTTTTCTAGAGTGCCGCCAAATGTGACACATTTAATAACCCTTCCTGTAGCACAAGATGGATCTACAAGCGATTGTCTAACACCAATAGTGGTGCATCCGGAATCGAAAAGTAGTGAGACCGGAGTATCATTAACAAGACCCTTATGTAGAATTAAAGAACCCCTCCCGTCATGCGCAACAGCAGCAGGAAGAGCGGGAAGTGGGTGACCACAACTCAAAGTAGTTATGGTACCCGGTTCGAATAAAGTACTGCATTGGGGGCATTTGTTTGCTCTCTCAAAGTCAAAAGCAGAACTAGTGACAGCGTCAAAGTTTTTACTATCAACAACATGATTACAGGCTCCCTCAGTTTCCTGTTGTACAGCATTAGCCTGCTGATATCTCTTTTTTTTGTGTTGAGATCTACCCCGACTATTATTACCTCTGAAGTTATCAGAGTTATTATTATCTCTGCAGTTATTATTGTCTCTATTGTAATTGTTATCCTGGTTCGAATTCCAGTTTCCACGATTACTATCATGTTCACATTGATGCGAACATCTATTTGTTTGGTTCTGAGGTCTTCGGCAGGAATAACCTCTATTACCATATCCTCTTTTGAAATGCTTATAATTATTAGGGTGATAGTAACGAGTACTATCAGGTTGTCTCCAATTCTTCGAAGAAGAATCACCATGAAATTGATTTCCATGATTTTGACAGAAATTACCGCTACTCTTTCTATCAAAATTTTGTTGGGATCTACGAGCAAAGTTTTGACCATACGGAGCTGCCGAAGCAACTGGTAAACCTTCTTTCACCTTAGAGTTACCCATGGTTATGTGTGGGTGCGCAGTTACGTATTGGCAACAGAAATCTTCCATTTCTTTTATTGTTTTAGGTTTACGTTCATGAAGGAAAGCAAGGAAAGACTCATTGACAGACGACATGACTTTGTCTCTAAGTATTAAGTCCATAAGTCCTTCATAAGTTTTTTCCGTCTTAGATAGTTCAACCCATCGTGAGAAAGTAATGCGTATTCTTGCAATAAACTCGGAGAATTCAACTCCATTTTCAGGTAACATGTTTTTAAATTGTAGACGATAGCCGTCTTCGTTAAGCTGATATTTCTTTAACAAAGCGGCCCTGACAACCTCATAATTGTTCTTGTCAGGTTCATCCACCATATTTAATATACTTAGAGCTTTACCTGTCAGTATCCCTGATAACTGATAAACATATTTTGCTTTGTCTATGTTATGAGCTGTACATGCTTGTTCAAATCTGTCCAGATAGAACATTATGTCATCACTGGAAGGACTAAATGTTGGTAACTTAATCTTAAAAGTATCATTATTAGCCTTACCAGAAGATGAACCCTTGTTTGAATCATTACCATTACTCATGCTCGTCAATTTCAATTTTTCCAACTCTAAAGCTAAGACCTTTTCTTCATGTTCCATTTTTGCTTTCTCTTTCCTCTCATCAGACTCTCTCTGTAATCTTCTTTCCTCAGCCTGAGCCTCTTTTTGAAGTCTTTCATTTTCAGCTTCTTTTTCAAGTCTTTTATTTTCAGCCTCTTTTTCAAGTCTTTTATTCTCAGCTTCTTTTTCAAGTCTTTTATTCTCAGCCTCTTTTTCAAGTCTTTTATTCTCAGCCTCTTTTTGAAGTCTTTCAGCTTCTAGCTGTAGCTGGAGTTTTCTCTCCTCAGCTTCTGATTCCCTTTTTTGTTTTTCCATTTCCATTTGGAATCTTTTTTCATCCACCTGCATCTGCAGTTTCTTTTGTTCAGCTTCCATTGCTTTATCATATCGAGCAGTTGCAAATTCTTCTAACTTATCACCAGTCTTCCCAAGCAATTTACCCTGCTCAATAAAGTGCTCAAATGTAGACATGTTGTCTAACATATGAGTCCAAAACCTGAAATAATTAACTAATTTATTTCAAACCTAAGTGTAACAAGTCTTAATTAAGCACTTGTATATTCACATCACCTTATATTATCCCAGTCTCTGTGGGAAACAAGTCTCCAATCAAAGAACTTGTATATGAAATATCAGCACTCAATTCTTGATCATAAGTGCACTTCTCATTCAATAGTGCACGACACTATTCATCATTCATTTATCATCAGTGTAGTAGTAACAGTGCATTAGCATAGCCCATTAACTAATTACTATAACTGTAAACAATGACTATGTAAACACATGCAGAATGTAAACATTGAAAATGTAAACAATACAAACAATGTAAACAATAACAATGTAAACAATAACAAAGATCAGCAACAATACAAAAACTTTCGCAGAAATCAACTAAAAATAAAGCAGAAATTAATGAAATATCACAAAAAATGTGACGATATCTGCGATAGAATTAAACAAAATACATGACACCACAGTGTATAAACAAAAATGTTGTATGAAACTAAATTATAGACAAGAGTAGGCTAACAAATACAAACAAATCAAAACAAAACTAAAGAATGCGAAATAATAACGAAAACAATATTAAAACATGTCATCACAGCTAACATAAATAGCAACAGAAGTCGCTTAGCAAATTCCAGTATCGGAAATTTGCAAACCCTACAGAAAACGCTCACAATAGACGACCTCTATGACGTGGCATAATCTAACGGAGACACCACCCAACCGAGAACCCGCTGAAATATAAACATATAAATATACAAATAACATATAAACATATAACATATAGAATGAGATGATACACAGAAGACTCAGCAGAAGTATAAGGGCACAGTTTACATACAAACAGGCCACTTAACTTATAGGCTTCCAATCGTAGAACAGCAGAAAAACGGATGTCAATCAACGTCCTAAAGAGCGAAGCTCCAACGATGATGGCACATCTGAACTGCTTCCACTGCTAACACGATGGTACAAGAGCTTCTGAAATACTGTGTGTTGAGTTGTTTCGGCACTTGACCTTCTAATCCAAAAGTAAGTTGATGGAAATCGGTACTTGGCCTTCTTCAGAAAACAACCCGTTTCAACCGGCACTTGACCTTCTCAAAAAACGACAGCACTGGAACCTTGACAGCAGCAACTTGCTTGACTTGCGTAAAAGATAACAGCAGTCCGAGTTATCCGGCAACATGTAACAACGCCGGGTACTGTCAAATTCTTGTTTCCGTCAAAAAGTTGAAATTTTGACTTTTACCGGGCAACGCCGAGTACTTTGAAAATTTTGAAGATGTTGACTGTATTGAAGAATGTTAATTTCTTGAAGGATGCTGATGAATTCTTGTTGAAAATGAAGTGGGTAAGGGACCCCGTGTTTGCTGGTACCAGAATCAAACCAGCTTATGGCCACCAAATGATGCGTGATGCCATATGATGATGGATGGTATCCGCATGTCTGGTTTTGTGTAGTGTGTAGATGTGTTCAGTCAAAACAATGTTCATACAACAATAACAGGGCAATCCACATAGGACGTCAGTAAACTCACGACGTATAAAGTCAATGAGTCTTGAAACAGCCGTTGACGTTTTTCTTCATTATTTATTGTGGACGCCACAGTGACAAAATGGTTACGCAAATGTGTAGGCACATCAAACAGTCATTATCACAGCAACATTCAATACAGCAATAGACGGTAGACAGCATTACAATGATGAGTCAGATGCATGTTATATTTCATAGTGCTGTAAATGTAGTCAGGTGAAAAACTCCATCCTTTTCTATAACAGCCAGGAGATAACCAGATGTATGAGATCAGTTCACTCTCCTTAGTCTGACTTCAGCAAGGCAGACACGTCTGCCGAAGTATAAATAATGTCCTCAAAAATATCCTCTAGATAATAAAGGTTTTCCAAACCTAGTTCATTTAACAAAGTAGCAAGTAATGGTCCTTGGTACCTGCATCAACCGATGCAGTACAATGCAGCGACATGTGAGCTGGGAAAAAACATCTCGTGACGACGACTTTCGAAGACAGGCTATGAATCGAAATCGCTCACGACCCAAAATCGATAGAGTTAATGAAAAAGTCAATTTACCTTGCTTTCATGAAATACACAGAAATATCACGCCTCCCGACATGTGGGAAACACTAGAGGTATTATCTCGAATAAACGAAATATCCATTAAGAGGACTACACATCCCTGACAGAACAAAAATAGCGGAGATCCCCTCTTCAACGAGGCATCTCTTTCGCCATTCCAAATCGCTCACTCCACTAGTGGTGGGCGGAAACCGATCGACCAAACAACAAGACAAGTCATGCGCAGTCCAGCGCAAAAATGACCACAGCTCAAACTTAACTGCATTCGATACCAACGCGAGAAGACAAATGCTTACCGAGAAAAGTGACTATAAATTTCAAGCAGTTGTTGCCCTTGCGTTATAAAACAGATATTGAAATAAAACGATGTTGCGAGAATTTATCACGCAACATATCACCACCTCCTCCCGATAAAAAAAAATGTGGAACATATTTTTTTTTCAATATCAAAGAGCAAGCGATAAGCGGCTCAAAACGCACGAATTATGCGCTGATAATTAATTAAATTGCCAAACAATAGGCTAATTATAGAGTGTCTGGTGAGGATATACCTCAACAGAAAAATAAATATGTCTCAAAAAATATTCACATCGGGGAGGTGTCACCAACACACATCACGTTAGCATGTAAACACAATATACGTATGCAAGTTACTATAATCATCATTAAACAGCATACTCTAATATTGTCTTTAAAAATGGATGTACAAATCTGATAGGAAAATTTAAATAGTACATTCTTTGACATGTAATGACATAAGTACATAGCAAAGTTAAACTACATGACGATCCAGGACATATGCTCTGGTATTCCGAGGGTAAGTACACAATCTAGAACTCGTAAGGTAGCAGGTATTTTAATATTTTAACACCATATGGAAGAAAGTCAACAGCATAACACTCTAAGAAGGTGTAGCGAATGTTAAAACTTATTACAGCTGTAAATGCACAATGGCACAATCTGTGGTGGGTTCATATATTAACCCATAATCTTCAGTATGGGATGTAACATTTAATGAAACCTAGCATTTATTCTATGGTTTTGCTAACACACAGGATCTGTATGGTCCAAGAACAAACTTGAAGCAAAAGGCTGGGAAATTGAGGCTGGTCTTCGTATCACAGGCAGAGGAAGAGTTGGTGCTGATGGAATGGTATGTTTCATTATGTTCAGACTGCATGTCCTTGGCATAACAAATTATGTATAGTTTTACTTTGCAATGAACCAGCTGATAGCTTTATGAACCAATTGTTACAAAAAATGATGAGCAGTTGTAACCATGAGCCCATTCCCCATACAAAAACGGAAAGCTTGATTACCTACTCAGTGCTCTGTCAATAGACCAACTGATAATTTTCACAATGAAATCTAGCCATTGCTGACTGCCATCTATATTAATAATAGCCTTCTTCAGTCATAACTGCCTATAGAAGAGATTTGCCCTTGAAGTGATAGCCCTCAGCTGTTTGTTTATTTTTTAGCCTGATGATCATTCATCATGCTTCATTCTCTTCTGCTTGTCCTGTCCAGGGTGCAAGCTTGGGCACATTTATATGGAGATAAGCCATTGCCCATGCAGCATGCCCCCTTCACCACGTAGCTAGTTCAAAGGAACAACAGTAGCCAATACAGTTTAGTACCAGCGACATCGCAAGAGTTGCCAGAATAATTTTGCATCAACAGTAGACTACCTTAAGGTCTCTGTCTCTTGAATTTATCCACAGGGTTTACTTCCGTTTACCTTCTCCCAGTTAGGCTGTGTTTTGTTTAAGTTCGCTTCACTTTCTTCAGTTTTATTCTTACATTTTCCTATTACTGGAACATGGTCGTGCTGCAATCTGGCCTAGTTTTCACATAGTTTGAACTGTATCTAAAACTATTGCATATTAGTATGTAGTCAGTTTGATTAAGAACATTGTTCCCTGGGCTTTTCCATGTCCAAGGGCATCTAGGATCCTGTATAAACCAGGTGATTCCTGCGTTCTTGCCCATTCTATCAGTCTCTCACCTCTCTCGTTCTTTCTCCAAAGCCATAGCTACCAGTCACATAATCCACTTGTTTATTTCCAACATTGGCATTTGTAGCAAGTTTAATTTGCTGGAGAGGTTAAGATGTTATAAAGAAAAGAAAGATTGCTGTGTATGTGTCAACCGTGTGAGGTCAAGCTATGTAAGACCCTGAGTCTAATAGTTGATGAGGATGCTGATGAGTTCTCAAGGTACCTAACGCTACCTCTCTAGATCTCACACGGTGCTGTATTTTATTTCTAGTGTGTGGTGTTTGACGTGACTAGTGTCTAGGGAATGATGGTACATCAAAACAACGTACTATAACACACTAAAAGTAAAGTAATAAGTCTGTGGTTTAAGTTTGAACATTAATCTTCTCTTTTGTACAATTTTATTTTGCCTGTCCGTCAATTTCTTTTGGACAGGTCTTTGAAAATGAGGAAAATATATCTTACAACTAATGAGTAACTAAATTGGACTCTTTGTCCGATAATACTAATATATTGTTCCTGCAGGTGTATTCACATACTGTTCTTTAGTATATAGTAGTGTAAGTCATTTATCTGGGGAGCTGTTGATGTCATCATACCCTGATTGTTATAGTTAATTTTTTTGTGAAAACCACTTTATTTTCAGATGAACTGTCAGAGTGCCCAGTTAATGGCACATCACCTTATATTCTTTTATGTAGATTCAAATGCATAACACTGCTCTGCATAGAATGTCAGCTCACAGAAGCTCCTTCTGGCTAACTGCATACAGTATACACGTTCACCGGAGACTTGCTGTCTTCCAATATATTTCTTCAGGTTTCCTGTCACCGGCTGGTAACAGGAAATAAAACCCTGCAATAAAAAGACACCCTGGCCTTTTCACATCTGCGTGATACTTCAATTAACTATTTAATACATGATATGATGGGGTCAGCCTCGTGTGCATTGTGGTGAAATACATTGATACAGCGATAAAATTCTCCATTATAAATATAAAAGTTAAAATAAAATGTAGGGATTAAATATAGTTAAGATACGCTGCTGCTTCTTCGCCCACGCCACAAGCGCGTTGATTTTGGTAGACCGTACCATCGTTTTCTAGTGTCATTGAAAAAAACTATTTATAACATGGGGACACGAAAGGCCTATTCGTTTAGACGGGGTAAGAAAAGGAGGGAAGAAAAAAAAATGATGCCGTCTGCACGCGTTTGAATCTAAGCCTAGCATACGCGCGAACTTGTAGTTAGTGTTTGAAATACGATGTAAAAGTAAGAACATGTAGCCACTTGGGTCACGAAAACAGGCTTAGCTCTTATTTAGAATGATGTAATTCCCACGTACTACGGGAGAATCTCGTATTTAGCTTGAAATTAGTGCAAAAAGACATGAATAGGTTGAATATTATAGAAAAAATATGGAATTCCTTATTAATAGGTTTAGAATAAAAAAAATTAGCTAGTTTAAGAGCTTATCTTTTCCTGATAAATAATATGCTTTAAAATAAAAGGACGGACAGATAAATCAGAAGTTATTGACAAAAGACTGATTTGTTCGATGCAGACTCGCAAACAGATGTTAGTTTTGCAGCCACTATAGGTTACATTTTGACGCGTCCTTGAGACGAAGGCAGTAAAACATTACATGTAAACAAGGGAGAGACAAGGCGGATAGAATCTAAAAATATCTTCGTGGTAGAAATCTAAGAAGTGAGTGAGAGAAAATTTGAATAGTTTTTTTGTAGTTGGGCCCAAAACCAAGTCCAATTTTGGGAAAAGCCAAGTTAGGACAGACCGACCGACAGAAATACACTACACATTTGACCAAAAAATTGGACATTTATTTTTGAAATTTTAAATTGTAGAGGGGAAGTACTCTCATTGGACGAGATAGTTAAGATTATTGGAAAATTTGCCGGCTAGTTGCCATTTTGTTGAAGACTGTCCATACAAGCAGATCGTTGAGGCTAAGAAGTTTGTCGTCCATTGAATATATGTGCTAATAGTAGTGGGACACCCTAGTCTAGCCAGCAGCTCAGCTGAGTTTGTGCTATTTCAAAGTACCTGTGTGTTTTCATTTTGAATTGTGGTAAGGCAGAAATTATTAACCTTTTTATTTAACAATTCTGAGTGAGTGATACTGCCATATAATGAAAAATGATTACGACAAGTGAGTACTTATTCTAGGTCCCCAGCCAACTGTTCCAGGGCCTAGAAGTTGAATTATAATATGATAAACTATCAGAAATGTAGAATACAGATGGTTCTTTTCAGGTGGTCAGGTGGAAACATATCACCCACCTTATTATATGGAAAAAAGAGATTAATGATAATATTTCAGATACAGTGCCGCCCTTAGAGGAGAGGAATGTGAAACTAGTGCTACTTGATAACAGCCTTGATGTAGATGTGCTGGGTCGGTCAGAGAGATCTGACCCTGTCTTTTATTTCAATGTATTAATGCTTGTAAACATGGTGGATTAGGTATTATGTTAAGACCTAGCCTAATTTTGTGGTTTCAGAGTTTCTTTGTCTGGCACTGTGCTAGTGCCAGATATTCTGAAGAGTACAACACTGTATGAAAGGAGATGCCTACCATACTACCTCAGAGCATGTGAGGAGTGGGCCTAAGGAACAACTATCTTCAATCGTCACAGGCCAGATAAGTATTAAAGACCTGGCCTGCTGAGATTCATCAACGAATATAATATAATATAACCTCCATTGTGTATTAAATAACTTTTTCCACCATCAATCCTGTTAAAGAGGAAATGAACACTGTTAAATAAAGGACTAATAATAATAGAACCTTCAGTCATAACTGACTATGGGAATGCGCCCCTGATAGTAACCGTAAATGCCACCACTGGTAATGTCTGGATGCGGGTGTTATGTTTAGAGACGTGTACTGGTCATCACTGAAGAAAGTCTTCTTCGAGTTATTTCTGCATAATCGAATGAACCTGTCATGTTGACATTGAGTGGGAGTGTCAAGTAACACGAATGGTGTAGTAGTTCGGTGTAACAGATCACTTGATAATATTTCTCACACACTCACATGCAAGGCAATGACGACTTGAACGGCAGCGGGCATTTCACACCGTTTAATAGGAACGCACACATTTGGACAGCACGGAACATAGTCATAGGAACATGTTGACGTATATATACATCATGAGGCATTTGAACAGTAGATCATATTTCATGCAGCATTCAAATATGATGAGAGATATAAGGAATCATTCAATGTTCTGGCAGACTATCGCCACATCCCCTAACTGACTGAACGCATCAGTGGGTGTGGGTGTGTAAACATATATAGAGTTCACTGGCCGAACCTTTTCCTTGGCTAAGTTCTCCAGCGACATATATCAAATATTTATGTAATAAAGTTAAACCACGATAGGGGTTTTCATATTAGTGAGATCTCCATATCACTGTCCGATAATAAGTTTGATAGACTGTTCTCTTGACAGCGATCCGTAACGATGACAGGAAAACAATATGGCTGCCTTCCTGAGTTGTGCTCACTCACCCAGCAGAAGGACAATGATAAGCCAAAGTTAATTCACAATTTGAATATCAATAATTTCCTAGAGTTTCCCTACAGTTCCACATTACTAAGGTAATACATAATCTCTGTTGGGAAACCTGTCATCTTCAATGGTATATCAACGGCCAACGATGTCCGAAACACGATCCATCTAGGCCTAACCACATAGAGATCATCAAAAGAAAGGGTCTGGTATTACCTGGAGTCTGAATTAATAACAAAGTGCATGAGGAGAATCCCTGACAAATAGACTCTTGCAGAGACACAAACTTCTCCTGGAAAAACATGCACAAATCACTTTTCAACCTTGAAAAGTACCAGCCCAAGAAAAACACACTCAGCCATATCAGGCGGCATTATCGAGACTCACTACGCATGCCTCGAAAACGAATACCTGCCCCAGTGATCGGCACAAAGAATATAGTCCGACCTAAACATACAAAGATATACAATATAAGACTGAATCTTCTTGTACTAGACAAGTAATACATATAAATTCAGGCCATAAACATATTGAACAAGATCAATCTATTTTCTGGCCCTAACAAATGAGAAATTACATAAATTCGGTATTCATCCGCGAAATCAATATTCAAGGGGAGATCATCCACATAATCAAAAGTATAAATCAAATCATGGATGATATAACTTTGACTGTAACAAAAGTAATCTCTTTTTCATATCAGTTAGTCATGTCGTACATTTGTAATCTGTGCGTCAAAAATGTGTGCGCAACAGATTACCACACCCCCCGGGAAAAAAAAATGGTACATTTTTTTTTTTGGGAAATACATCTAGGAGCATCATACAACAGGCTCACAACGCACGAATAACAATGCACAGATGATAAGCATTTCAAACAAATGTAACGCCTAATGTAAGGCTATGTCGTCATATGGCACGACAAGTGAGAATATATCTCAAGATCTCAGAGAAAGTATTTCTCTAAGTATAAATATTTCCAGAGAGGTGTCACCATCGCATACTACAATAATGGCAATGCCACAATTTCTACAATAGTTTATCCAAAAATTTCATCTTAGGTATCTTAACATCATGATTATCAAAGACGAAAAAACATCAAAAGACCAGCGGTGAATATACATCAATGAACCGCTAAGTAGTGATACAATCAATATATATGATATATTACATATGTGTACATATTTTAGTATAGAAAAAGTGTAGTAGAGTTAGACCTGTAGAAATCTCAGGATCTAACAATTAGGTGGAATCATGTGGGCATCTAGATAAGATATCTGCCATCACATTTTCTGAACCACGGATAGCTCGCACCGAAAAATGAAAAGGCTGAAGAGCAATCGCGTATCGCGTTGATCTCGCGCTCTTCAGATTTTTACTCTGAATAGCCGTAAGAGCTTTCTGGTCAGTTTCCACAATGAAATGCGCGCCAAGAAGAAATCTTTGAAGTTTCAGAATTGACCAAACCATAGCCAATAACTCACGGTCTAGGACCGAGTAATTCTTCTCTGCGGCATTTAGTTTCCGAGAAATATACATCACAGGATGCAGAGTTCCGGAGTACTCTTGCATTAGTGCTGCTCCAATCCCTGTGGATGAAGCGTCACTACGAAGAATAAATGTCTTATCTTTAGTAGGTAACACTAAAATAGGTGAAGTAGAAAACATAGTTTTAACCTTATCCAAAGAGGATTGACATTCTTGAGTCCAATGGACTATATTAGGAGACCCTTTCTTTAACAAGGAAGAAAGAGGTGACATGATTGAGGACAGATTCGGGATGAATCGTCCATAAAATTGTATGAGACCTAAGAGACTTCGCACTTGCTTTTTAGTCTTAGGAATAGAAATGTTAAGTATCTTACTTGTATTATGGTCCTCTGTTTTTAAGAAACCATGACCAACACGGTGACCTAAGAAAGATATTTCGCTAAAACCAATACAAGCTTTAGATGGTTTTGCTGTCAGGTTATGCTCGCGTAAGATAGACAATAGTTCATTTAACCCGTTATAGTGATCTTCCCAAGTATCACTGAAAAGACAGATGTCATCAAGATATGCAATGACATCTGAGCGATGAGATAGGATTCGACGCATCATGCGTACGAATGTTGCAGGGGCGTTCATAAGGCCGAAAGGCATGAAATTCCATTGGAACAGACCCCTTGGTGTCGAAAAAGCAGTAAATGGTTTGGCGTGTTCGGATAGAGGAACTTGCCAATATCCCTTAGACAAATCAAGTTTAGTGAAGAAATGAGAATTCGATAGTCTAGTAAGTAGTTCTTCTAGTAAAGGCATAGGTTCAGCATCGAATTTCGTCACTTGGTTCAATTTGCGATAATCAATGCACAGACGTATGTTATTGTCTTTTTTCCGTACAATAACCATCGGCGAAGAATATGCTGATGTGGATGGTTCAATTATTTTCAGATCTATCATCTCATCCAACTCTTTTTCAACCTGAGCTTGAAAATGTATCGGGATAGGATACGGTCTGACTCTTATAGGATTATGGTCAGTAAGTATAATGTCATGTTCAATGACATCAGTTTGACCAGGAATGTCAGTAAGGACATCCTGAAATTGTTGTAACATAGTAGAAACTTGTTTCTGTTCTCCTAGAGATAACTCGGGAGAAACCGTAACATCTTTCCATGACTCATTAGAATGAAGTGGAATCATCGGAAAAGGGAGATTCACATCCGAGAAACTCGTTTCCTCATCCTGTATCACTGACAGCGATGAGTAATGTCCATGTGGGACTGGAGAATCGTCCGTTGCCTGGAAAACAGGTTGTAAATAATCCGGACGTTCATGGAATTCCGTAAGCATGTTGATGTGGAAGGTTTTATGCTTCCCGTCAATATCAACGATATAGTCAACATCGGAAACTTTTGATATTACATCGTACGGACCTTTCCAAGAAATAAGAAGTCTGTTTTCCCTACAAGGTAGCAAGACAAATGCTTTGTCACCTGGACAAAGTTGTCGCAAGCATCTCTTCTTATTGGCAAATTGCCTTGCCTTCTGTTTCGCAAATTCAGAAGAAGCAGTTGCCAATTTGCATGCTTCGATAATCTTGTGTCTAAGTGCAATGACATATTCGTAAGAGGATTTTGTGTCATCGACAATATTATCAGCAGTTATAAGGTCATGAAGTAATGACATAGGACCTCGCGGTTTCGCACCAAAAACAAGTTCAAAGGGAGAAAATCCTGTATGTTCGTTGGCGACCTCTCTGTATGCAAAGAGAGCCGCGGGTAAAACCCTGTCCCAATCCTGAGGATGATCTTCAGTTATCTTACCTAACAAGTTTTTAAGCGTTCTATTCAGACGTTCTACCATCCCATTAGACATAGGATGATAAATACTACTCAGAGATCTCTCTATCTTAAGAGTCGACATCACTTGAGACATGGTATCCGATATGAGTTGGGTACCATGGTCTGATAATATTTCTCCTGGGAATCCCAGACGAGAAAATATGAGCCAAAGAGCATCTGCAATATCGGCAGTAGTTATGCTCTTCAGAGGAATAGCCTCTGGCCAACGTGTGCACATATCCACACACGTCAAGATAAATTGGTGTCCTCTAGCAGACTTTGTCTTAAATGGACCGATGATGTCTATCGCCATTTTTTGAAATGGTCGAATTGGAATATCTGCAGCCTGAATAGGTGCAGCATGGCGTGGACCTTTGGATTTAACTTCTTGACATACCTTACAAGATCGACAATAGATTCGTATGTCCTTGTTCACAAAAGGCCAAAAGAAAGATTCAAGAACTCTAGATTTAGTACGGGAAAAACCCATATGCCCAGCACACTGTGAATCATGAGCGTGCTGTAAGATTTTAACTCTCATATTTTTGGGCACAAGAATTTGAGAATGACTAGACTTAGCGGAGTCTTGTACCATACGTACAAGTACGCCATTCTTCATCGTAATCCAAGATTTACGATTTGTATCTTTATTTGGATCACCTTTTGTTGCTAGCGTGAAGAATTTTTTTAAAGTAGGATCATCTTCCTGTTTCTTTATGAATGAGTCACGAGAAATTTCCAAGGGATCACCTTGGTTCTGTGTATCGTTATCTTCAGAAGGTGAAGATTGAGGCACGTTAAGAGCTTGAGCCCTAGTGACTACAGCATTAGCAGTTTGCATATTCCTATTTTCCCAATCAACAATTTGTTGCGGAGTGCATTCTTTCACTCCATGAATGCGACCGATTATAAGATCAGCGATCGGATTCGGGAGAAGACATGCGTGTACATCTCCTGTAAAGAAGGGAGTAGCAATGTTGACAATGGCAGTAGAGTACTTCTCCAATGTGCCACCAAATGTTACGCATTTGATTACTTTGCCAGTGGCTCGAGAAGGATCTATGAGTGACTGCCTCACTCCAATGGTTGTGCACCCGGAATCGAAAAGAATTGAGACCGGAGTACCATCTACTAGACCTCTATTCAAGACAAGAGCACCTCTTCCATCATGCGCGACTGACGCAGGGAGAGCGGGAAGAGGATGACCACAGCTTAAAGTAGAAACCGTGGTTGGATCGAATAATGTTTTGCATTGGGAACATTGAGATGCTCTACCAAAATCGAAAGCAGAACATCCCACATTATTAGAGTCTTTCTTATCATTAGCTTGATTACCGGCTTCATGGAACTCTTGCTGTGCAGAGTTAGCCTGGTACTGTGATTTACGTCTTTTATATTGTGATCTACCTCGATTATCATAACCTCTATAGTTATTATTGCCTCCTCTGTTATAACCCCTATTTGGGTTTGAATCATAATATTCATGATCATAATCATCATGCTCATTATAATGAGTGTCTCTGTATTGTTGGTTTTGTTGTTTCCATGAAGGAAAACTTGGGTAGTTCCTATAGTGACTTCCTTTGTGGAAATTTCTATAATTATGGCCACCCCTGTATCGAGGACTGTCAGCCCGATTCCAGTTCTTCGGAGAAGAACCCTGATTTGAGTGGTTACCTTGGTTTTGATACTTATTCCAGCTAACCTTTTTATCAAATTTATTTTGAGCTCCTTGGAATTTGTGTGAGTAATTATTATTGTATTGTGTTGCTGACGCAACTGGCATACCCTCTTTAATCTTAGTGTTGCTAAGAGTTACGTCAGGGTGTGCCGTGACGTATTGGTCACAAAATTCTTGCATTTGTTTTAGTGTTTGAGGTTTGCGTTCGTGTAAAAATTCAAGGAATTGTTTGTTCACAGAGGACATGATCTTGTCTCTGAGCAACAAATCCATAAGAGCGTCATATGTTTTCTCTATCTTGGATAATTCAATCCATCGTTGAAATGTAAGACGTGCTTTTGCAATGAATTCTGAGAATTCTACCCCTGTCTAAGGTACCATTGTCTTAAACAAAATATGATAACCTTCCTCTGACAGTTGGTACTTCTTTATCAAGGCTGCCCTGATAACTTCATAATTATCCTTGTCAGCTTCTTCAACCAAACATAAACTCGTCAGAGAATCACCTTTTAGATTCTCAGACAACTGATTAGCATATTGTGATTTATCCACATTATGAGCTCGACAAGCACGTTCAAATCTATCAAGCCAGAATGTTATGTCATCACTGGCAGAGTTGAACGCTGGTACCTTGACCTTGTAAGTAAAGGGTTTACCATTACCACCAGATGATTGATTAACATTACTCATATTTGTCAATTTCATTTTTTCTAACTCAAATGCTAAAAGTTCTTTCTGATGTTCATGTTCTCATTTCTTTCCTCTCCTGAGCTTCTAATTTTTTTTCTTCTATTAGAAGTTTTCTCTCCTCAGCAGCAGCTTCTAATTTTTTTTCTTCTATTAGAAGTTTTCTCTCCTCAGATTCTCTGTCTAATCTTTTCTGTTCAGCTTCAGCTTCTATCTTCTTTTGTTCAATTTCTGCTTTCCATTTATTCTCATCTTTTTGTTTTTTCTCTTCTGATTTTAATGCAATGGCAAATTGAGCAGATGAATATTCCTCCAATTCTTTACCAGACTTACCAAGGGTTAACCCTTGCTGGATAAAGTAATCTTAATTAGCCATCCTGTCTTATGAAATCAGTAACCTGAAAAACTAAATAAATTATCTTATCCCACTTTAATGGGAGACAAGTCTATACTATAGACTTGTATACTCACTTTATTTTATTTCACTCTCTTAGTCTTAGTCAAAGACCTTATATGGTTCTCTTGTTTATAATAAAACAAATGATCACTTGAGTACCCGTGGAAAATAATATCTTTCTATCCCAATCAATGTGGGAGACAAGCCTTAAACAGGTCTTGTATACTTCCTTGTACAGTAATAATAATAAAGTACTGGCCTGTACTATCCTATAAGTGTATTCAAATATACCTCCTATTATCTGTCAACCAAAGACATTAACAAAGGACAAGCATAAAAGACAATATGAAAACAATTGCAGAAATCAAATTAAATTAAATTAAATATAAGGAACTGAAGTAAGTAAATAATCACAGAATCTGTGATGATAACTGCAATGAACTAAACAAAACAAATGACGTCACAGAGTATAAATATAAATGGTGTATAGAAATAATTTATAGGACAGAGTAGATCTACAAATACGAACAAATCAAACAAAACTAAGGAACACAAAATTATTAACAAAAACAACGAAGAAAAACGTGTCTTAACAACTAACAGAAATAGCAACAGGTTGTCGCTAGCAAATTTCAATTAAGAAATTTGCTCCCTATGGAACACTAGTACAAGACCAATATTACTCGGTATTTCTTGTGCTAGTCACCTCACCAACCGCCCACGGACATATAAACAACTATACATATAAACAAATAACATGTAAACATCAATAGCATAAATGCATACATTAATTAATTAGATGTGTTGTGGTTGGAATGTGTTGTAAAGTATGCTCAGTATAAATGGTACAGCTTTTTAATTACTCTAACTGCCACTTTTAATCAATTTCAATTTTTGATTTATTTTATTACACAGTTCAAAATTTTTTTGAGCATATAGAAGATCCAACGATGAAATCTATGCACTTATGTTCAACAAAACTGCAACAACAGAACAGTTTATGGCCTTCAGTGTGTTCAGTTCTGTACTGCTTGACATAAACACTGCCTGTACTGCAAAATGTCATCAAGCGCTGACCTAGATTCTGTATTCACTTGATAAGACAGGTCATGCTGACTTCGACTGTGTAGTTGTACTGTCAGCCTGTAAATCCGTGTTTGCGTGTCGTATCTGGCGTCAGGAATGGTCTGGTACAAAAAACCCAGGGATCTGGCCTACCACTGATAGTAACCGTAAATGCCACCACTGGTAATGTCTGGATGCGGGTGTTATGTTTAGAGACGTGTACTGGTCATCACTGAAGAAAGTCTTCTTCGAGTTACCTCTGCATAATCGAATGAACCTGTCATGTTGACATTGAGTGGGAGTGTCAAGTAACGCGAATGGTGTAGTAGTTCGGTGTAACAGACCACTTGATAATATTTCTCACACACTCACATGCAAGGCAATGACGACTTGAACGGCAGCGGGCATTTCACACCGTTTAATAGGGACGCACACATTTGGACAGCACGGAACATAGTCATAGGAACATGTTGACATATACATCATGAGGCATTTGAACAGTAGATCATATTTCATGCAGCATTCAAATATGATGAGAGATATAAGGAATCATTCAGTGTTCTGGCAGACTATCGCCACATCCCCTAACTGACTGAACGCATCAGTGGGTGTGTAAACATATATAGAGTTCACTGGCCGAACCTTTTCCTTGGCTAAGTTCTCCAGCGACATATATCAAATATTTATGTAATAAAGTTAAACCACGATAGGGGTTTTCATATTAGTGAGATCTCCATATCACTGTCCGATAATAAGTTTGATAGACTGTTCTCTTGACAGCAATCCGTAACGATGACAGGAAAACAATATGGCTGCCTTCCTGAGTTGTGCTCACTCACCCAGCAGAAGGACAATGATAAGCCAAAGTTAATTCACAATTTGAATATCAATAATTTCCTAGAGTTTCCCTACAGTTCCACATTACTAAGGTTGTTACATGTAGACATAATCTCTGTTGGGAAACCTGTCATCTTCAATGGTATATCAACGACCAACGATGTCCGAAACACGATCCATCTAGGCCTAACCACATAGAGATCATCAAAAGAAAGGGTCTGGTATTACCTGGAGTCTGAATTAATAACAAAGTGCATGAGGAGAATCCCTGACAAATAGACTCTTGCAGAGACACAAACTTCTCCTGGAAAAACATGCACAAATCACTTTTCAACCTTGAAAAGTACCAGCCCAAGAAAAACACACTCAGCCATATCAGGCGGCATTATCGAGACTCACTATGCATGCCTCGAAAACGAATACCTGCCCCAGTGATCGGCACAAAGAATATAGTCCGACCTAAACATACAAAGATATACAATATAAGACTGAATCTTCTTGTACTAGACAAGTAATACATATAAATTCAGGCCATAAACATATTGAACAAGATCAATCTATTTTCTGGCCCTAACAAATGAGAAATTACATAAATTCGGTATTCATCCGCGAAATCAATATTCAAGGGGAGATCATCCACATAATCAAAATTATAAATCAAATCATGGATGATATAACTTTGACTGTAACAAAAGTAATCTCTTTTTCATATCAATTAGTCATGTCGTACATTTGTAATCTGTGCGTCAAAAATATGTGTGCAACAGCCCCTGAGGTGACAGCCCTCAGCTGCTTATTTTCCTGGTGCTCCTTTCGACGTTTTCTCCTCACCTCTGCTTCTTGTGTGAGCCTCTCTTCGCCCAATCTGAGGTGGCGCCGTAAATAGCATCGCCACTTAGTGCGATCGGCAGCTTCATCCTCCCATGTTGCTGGATCCATGTCCAGTGCCCTCATATCTCTCTTGCACACATCTTTGAACCTCAGCTGTGGTCGCCCAACTGTTCTCTTGCCATCTGCTAATTGTCCGTAGAAGATATCTTTTGGGATGCGACCATCTTCCATGCGGCGAACATGGCCAAGCCAGCGAAGTCTGCGCTGTCTAAGAAGCGTATACATACTTTGAAGGCCAGCACGTGACAACACCTCGACATTTGTCACTTTATCTTTCCACGAGATGCCGAGGATGCGGCGTAGACACCGCAAATGGAAGGTATTGAGCCTTCTTTCTTGCTTAGCATAGGTCGTCCAGGTCTCGCTGCCATATAGGAGTGTGCTGGTGACGCAGGCATTATATACCGCAGCTTTGGTCTTCATTGTGAGTTTAGAGTTTCCCCAAACACGCGATGTGAGGCGGGCAAAGGTAGCTGCAGCTTTGCCAATGCGGCTGTCGATTTCTGTATCCAGTGAGAGTTTGTCATTGATGGTAGACCCTAGGTATGTGAAGTGGTGCACCACTGCCAATTCATAGTTATCGATAGTGATAACTGGTGCAGCACCCACATCCTGACTCAGCACATTCGTTTTCTTTAGACTTATTGTGAGGCCAAAGTCCTTGCATGCTTTAGTGAAGCGATTCATCAAGCTCTGAAGCTCCTGTTGGCTTTGAGTGACGACTGCAGCATCATCAGCGAACAACAAGTCTCTTATAGTGACCCTTCTGATTTTTGTTTTTGCCTTCAGCCTTGAAAGATTAAACAGACGGCCATCTGACCTAGTGTGAAGGCATATTCCTTCAGTTGCATCTCTGAATGCATGTTTCAAGAGTAAGGCAAAGAAGATTCCGAAGAGGGTCGGAGCCAGAACACAGCCTTGTTTAACGCCACTTCGTATATCAAAGGGCTGTGACGTGCTTCCAGCATATTGGACTGTTCCCTTCATGCCGTCATGGAATGACTTTATCATTTCCAGCATTTTAGAAGGGCAGCCTATTTTCAGGAGGATTTTAAAGAGTCCATCCCTACTAACCAGGTCGAATGCTTTTGTGAGGTCTATAAAGGCGATATATAATGGTCTTTTCTGCTCTCTTGATTTTTCCTGAAGCTGGCGGAGAGAGAAGATCATGTCTGTTGTTGATCTGCCAGCTCGGAATCCACACTGTGACTCTGGATATATGCGCTCAGCTAACTTGTGTAGTCGCATTAAGATGACTTTGGCAAAAACCTTACCAACAATACTAAGAAGAGAGATGCCTCTGTAGTTATTGCAATCACTTCTGTCTCCTTTATTTTTATACAGTGTTACAATCTTGGCATCTCGCATGTCTTGAGGAATAGTTGTCTCTTCCCAGCACTGGCACAGCATCCTATGCAGGGGATGTAATAGCGTGCTCTTACAGCATTTGATTAAATCAGGAGGAATCCCATCACTGCCTGGTGCTTTGCCAGAGGCCAAGCTATCAATGGCCTTGCTGAGTTCCTCTAATGTTGGTTCGGCATCCAGCTCCTCCATAGTTGGCAGACTGTTGACACCATCAAGGGCTGCAGGCGTAACGGTATTGTCTCTAGCGTAAAGCTCAGAGTAGTGCTCGACCCACCTCTCCATCTGCTTACCCTTATCGGTTAGCTTCTCTCCGCTGATGGTTTTTAGCGGTGCCGTCTTACTTTTATGGGGGCCAAGTGCTTTCTTTATACCGTCATACATTTGTCTAATGTTGCCTGTTTGCGCTGCGATCTGGATGCTCTCACTGAGCTGGAGCCAGTAGTCATTTGCACAGCGTCGAGCAGTTTGTTGAACTTTGCTTCTCGTAGCCCTCAGGATCTGTAGGGTTCTGGCACTCGGTGAACGTTTGTATTCATTCATAGCACTGCGCTTAGCTTCAATGACAGGTGCCATCACATCTGATGAAGCATCAAACCAGTCATTTGACTTTGCTGTTTTCTTACCAAAGGTGGCAAGTGCAGTACTTTGAATGGTGTTCCGTAGATGCTCCCAGTTCTCTGTAATAGTATCACCATGCTGAGGGCTACTGAGCACTTTCTCGAAGGTCGCAGTGAATTGAGCGATCATGAAAGGGTCTGACATCTTGCTGGTATCAATGCGTGGTTTCCCTTCATGTCTGACACGATAGAGTTTTCTTGGTTGTGCTCTGATTTTGCAGCAAACCAAGGAGTGATCTGTATCACAGTCTGCACTATGGTACGAGCGCGTGGAGAGCACAGACCTGAGGAGTGGCCTTCTGACGAGAATCAGGTCAAGTTGGTGCCAGTGCTTGGATCGTGGGTGTCTCCATGACACCTTATGCTGGGGTTTTGTCTGAAAGTAGGTGTTGGTCACGCAGAGGTCATGGTGGACGCACAACTCTAAGAGCCGTTGTCCATTTTCATTCATCTTGCCAATACCAAACCTGCCCAGACATGAAGGCCATGAAACATTATCGGCACCCACTCTAGCGTTAAAGTCACCAAGGAGAACAAGCTGTTCTTGCCTAGGTATGCTTTTGATAATTGCTGTTAGATTCTCGTAGAACTCATCTTTAGCTTCTGAGGCAGAGTACAGAGTAGGAGCATACACACTGACAAGGGTGATGGGACCTGTGCTAGTTAACAGGCATTCTGATCCATTCTCGCCTGGTTCAACCATTTTAGTTAGTGATTTTTTGACCGCAAAACCTACTCCATGTTCTCTAGCTTTATTAAGATCTTTCCCTTGCCAATAAAATGTGTAGTCCTTCTCGCTCACCGTTCCAGAGCCCTCCAGGCGTGTTTCCTGAAGTGCAGCTATATCCACCTGAAGTCGTTTAAGCTCATCATTAATTATGGCTGTCTTCCTTACATCGTTTACATCCTGTAGGTTTTCGGATAGTCCAGTCAACATAGTCCGGACGTTCCAGCATCCTAATCTGAGAGTTTGCTTATTTCTATTTTTTCGATAATTGCTTGGTGCAAAATTTTCTGTCCACAGTTCGGGTTTGACCCTAATCCCCATGCACCCAATGGGGAAAGCAGACAGTGGCGGGACAACACCTTATTGACTGGGGGCTGCCCAGCTTGAAGCGGGCGGTAGCTGTCCAGTGAGATCCTAGAACCTCTCCCACTGTCGGAAGTAGCCCCTGGCGCCATGCCCTACGCCAATTGGGCAAAATGCTTATAACCGGTAACTGCTACTTCCCGTGTTTTGCCGACAACTATAGGGTGAAGCTGGAGTGTCCTCTCCAGGGCGCGAGCTTGGGCACAGTTATATGGAGATCAAGCTGTTGAAATAAAGGACTGGGTATGATGAAAATACCCCGACCCGACATCCAGCACTAGTTCCTAAAGACTTTAGTTTTTAGTACCAATATTAGCAAATTTAAATTATGTATATGTACAAGTCTTTCATGTGTTTACTCGATTATATGTAATTCTATTGAAATTGATTCATATTGATTTAAAAGTCCTGTCCAGAAGAAAAACTAGGTTCAGGACAAAATAAATTTGAAAAATTGTAATTTCTAAATTTTAAACACAGTGTTAATTGACTTGATCATAGAGATTAATATTAGTGTTTGTATGTGTGTGTTTGTGTACTTAACTACCAGCACACCGCAGTTCAGTACCCTAGACATTAGACGTAGCTATCAGACATACTAGTCAAGAATAAGCCTGATTGAGGTAGTAGCAAGGTACTCTGTAAACTCACATAAACTGTTATCCTCAGGGACCTTCACAGCTGACCTCATTCAGTACACTAAGTAACCATAGCAGCAACACTTAATAACATCAAAACCCACCACATGCATACAAGTGCACCAGCCCCTAATTCATATGACTTCACATCCTACTGTGACCACACCTCAGGTCCATATGGCGGATACGCCACTGTCATTTTACATAGTTGTCTTCAATACAATTAAATGGAGTAAACACATCTCCTTCTGTATGATTTTCTCTTCTTTTCATAAATATAAACGCTCTAGGCATGTTGATGAGTGTTCATGGAACACAGAGGCTTCCTAGTATGTTCTGATCTTCTAATAATATAAATAGTCATAACAATATGCAATATTCAAACACAATTCAATTTGAGGACTCAATAATTTTTGCTTCAAGCATGTCCTTCACTTTTCCCAATAGCAGTATCTAGCTTTTTGCAGTTGTATTAGTACATAATAATAAATCAATCTTCTTATCACAATTCAATGAAATATAAACACATAAGTAACGATGACTGGCAAATATGGCCTAAGTTTTTCTCTGCCGCTGTCCAGACTGTTGAACTTTTTTTAATTTTAAAATCAACACTTCTGTTCTCATCGACCCTTGGTAAGGAAAATTTTTCTGCAAATGGCCAAGAGCCTTGTAAGCTTTCGCTAATATTAATTTGGGCTGGCCAATGAAGTCAGGCGACTACCAATTTTGAATTGAGTTTTGAAAAACCAAACCCCAAACACACTATGTGTTTCGTAGTGTGTTGGTCAGTCTGCCTTTGCCATTACAATGCAAAATTAGGTGTCGTTTTGGGCTAACAATTCTGCCTCTCCCTTCCTCCTAGTGTTAACCAATCAAATTGAATCACTCCCCTTGTGAATCTTTTCAAAATCGTCTCAAAAATGTTACCTTCTTCTTCTTCTTCTGCGTTCGGTTTGTAGTCATGCTAAATCTGCAGGCCTGTCGCCAGGACAAAGTCCAGTCTTTTCCAGGTCGGCGCGGCAGCCCCATAGCTTCTGCTGGAGCTCATCACCTTTACCGGTTGCTTGGGTGGGCCCTTTCGAGGCTAGGGGCCCGGCTCAGCTCCTCCCCGGTTGTAGCTGATAGGAGCGACGCCATGACGTAAGTCGAGATTGTCGCATGACTCCATACCGCAAAAGCGTGTGTGTCCTAATTTTTCCCGGTGTCTGCGCCGTAGCTAACACACTCCGTCTTCGGCAGGCCGGGTTGTGTTTGTTGTTCAGGGTTGTCTCCCATAGCCTTTCCATCTCCCGGTGGTAGCTGCAAGGCAGCAGATTGGTTTGTTTACCGAGGTTTACCTTCCCCGTGGCTAGAGCTTATAGCGGCTCTTACTCGCTTGATGCACCCGTCATAGGACATATGGGGGATTTCAGTGGGGGTATCAGTGCCACCTGTTAGTGCCACCTGTTACCCCTCCCCGTCCTGCTGGGAGGACATCGCCGTTTGGTCCGCGACTGCTTATTCGTCCAGCAACGCAGACTTAATTCGCAGCTGACACACCATATCTGGAGGTCGTTCCACTATCCGCCACCCGTGGACGCGCCTGGTTGGGGTCGGTCGCCCCTTTGCCAGGAAAAATGTTACCAATAAAATGAGCAAGAGCGATCGTCCGTCCGTCACACTGTCCGAAAATATATAGTATTTCTACAATATCATAGTTATTAATTGGGCGATTTTTGATATTGAAACATATTATTGGCCAGAAAACTATACCCTATCAGTCTATATAAGTTTTATGCCAATCTTTATTGCCGTTTGCATTTCTGTATTTTTCTATGCATTTTGGGTTTTCCTTTTCTGAACCACAATATTAATAAACTCTTCTAAGATTCATCTAAGTTATTATAAGGACTATGGAGGATTTGTTATATGTAATAATATTAATTCTATCATTCTAACCATCCTTTTATTCTGTATAACGAAAGTCATTCTAAGTTTCACTTTCAGTATCGTTCTACCCCCCACTTTCCCCTTCTCTCAATGTTTATTTGAATCGTAGTTAACTTTCCGCTTGTCTAGCCTAAAGAAGTGGCGGGTAACAAGCAGTAAGGATTTCTCACGCAATAGTATACAAATTCAAACCTCGGTTACCATGCGACTTGGATACAATACAATGCATTAGTTTATTTTTAGATTTATAAAAAGCATTAGTTTTATTCTTCTCTCACTCCCTTCCCCCCTTTTTCTATCACTCCAATGGGCAAAACAAGTATTTGCCTCACGCAAACGTTTCGTGGTAGTTTCAAATTTTCAAGACGGAGTGACGAAAACGCGGGCGGGTTTTGGGATAGGCTATCATTCTGCTTAGCGCGAACCTTTTAAAATTCAGCTCGACCCGAGGCATCGGTGACGATGACAGGCAATAAACACGGGCGTTGTAATAGTTTTTACTACTTTTAAACTCTTTAGTTAAATATTAATGAAATTTTGATCAATTGTATCACTGATCTCACCACACATCCCCCCTGTTAAGAACATGCACCCATGTGCTAGTTTAACATCTGTGATACACATTAGATCAACTAACTCAACTACGCTTTATGGTTATTCTGGGTTTCTTCTGGAGGGTGTCTACTTAAAAAGTCTGCCCTAACATTTTGCGAACCCGGAATGTATTCAATGGTGAACGAATATGGTTGAATGAGTAAAGCCCACCTTAGCAAATGGGTATTGCCATGTTTTGCCTGTGCCAAGAATACTAAAGGCTGATGATCTGATTGGACCACAAAAGTTCTACCATATAAATAGATCTGGAACTTCTTAATCGCCCAGACTAAAGCAAGACATTCTTTTTCAATTGTTGCGTAGTTTTGTTCCGCTCTGTTTAACTTGCGACTGGCATAAGCGACTGGGTTTAATTCCCCATTTGGTGAAGAGGACCTCTGTAACAAAGTGGCCCCCAAGCCCACATTACTAGCGTCTGTTCTTACCACGAATTCCTGAGTCAAATTAGGTAATTTCAAAATAGGCTTGCTAGTGAGTTTTTCCTTTAACTCATTATAAGCCATTTCACACTGTGCTGACCAAGTAATCCTATCACGTTTTCCTTTACGAGTCAAATCTGTCAGAGGCGCACACACAGAGTTAAAGTTTTTAATATATTTTTGATAAAAGCCACAAAGTGACACAAAGGATCACACATCCTTCTTGGTCTGTGGTCTGGGTGCTCTCTGCAATTTCTCCAGGTTCTTGGGGTCAGGGGTCAGGGGTCATGCTACCCTGATGTACAGTATGTCCCAAGAATTCTAGTTCCTTACATCCTATACAACATTTCGTTGGTCTAGCAGTCAAATTTGCCTCTCTGAGTCTATCAAATAGCATGTTCAGAGAGTTAACATGGTCTTCAAATGTTTCCGTCGCGATAAGAATATCATCCATGAAATTGGAGATGCATGGATTTTTCAGAGGTTCCAACAGTTTTCGCATCATTCTGGAAAACACACTCGGCGCATTTTTCAACCCAAACTTCTTCTTCTTCCGTCCTTAGCCACCGACCGTCAAAGCAGTCAGTGGCCATTACGCCTAGTGGCGTCTTAGGGCAACAGCAGATAGGTTTTCTTTGCCATTGTTTCCCATCACGCCTATTGGCGTCTTTAGGGCAACGGCAAATCAATCCATTTGCTGTTGTTTCCGTAATCGAAGTGACTGGCAAACGGGTGATCAGCCCGTTGGTTTTCAACCCAAACGGTAACATGTTAAATTCATAGTGTCCTTCCGATGTGCTAAACGCCAGATAAGGTCGAATCTCAGGCTTCACTGGAATTTGGTAATATCCCTTGCTGAGATCTACCTTGGAAAAATATTTTGCCTTGTTCAGTCTGGCAAACAGTTGGTTAGTATCAGGTAATGGATCCACCTGACTTTCTGTGACAGCATTCAGTTTCCTGTAATCTATGCACAGTCAATGTTCCCCAGATGGTTTTCTCAACAAAACCACACTAGAGCTATAAGGAGATTCACTGTGAGAAATAATCCCTTCTTGTAACAGATAATCTATCTCCTCTTTCAAAGCTTTCTCTTTTGCGAATGGGATAGTATAGGCTCTCATACAGATGGGTGTTGGGTCTAGTAGTTTCATATCATATTCCAACAAGTTTGTGTGCCCCAGCTTATCCGTTAACACGTCTGTATGTTTCTCCAGAACCTTTTGAATCTTCTCCCTCTGTCCTTTTGTCAGATGATTACTGATCTTCACCTGTGCAAATGTTTCACAGGGTTTCAGTGGATATTCAAAAGAGGTGAGAGGTTCATTTTTCATTTCAGTGGCTATGGCCAAGGTCATTAAGTGTGTTCCTTCCAAATTACTTCTTTCTTGATATTTCTTTAGGAGGTTCACGTGATAGACCTTTTCCTTTCCCTTCTTGTCTATCTTGTAGTTTGTTCTGGATACCTTTTCCAAAACTGTATATGGACCTTGCCATTCGATTTGAAGTTTATTGCTGCTGCCGGGTAGTAGAAGAAGCACCTTTTCCCCTACAACAAGCTCCCTATCCTTCGCTTTCTTATTGTAATATGCAGCATGTTTCTTCCTGGCTTGTCTTAGGTTATCATTTGCAATTTTCCAGCCAGTTTTTAAACGAGTGGTCAGTTTGTTCACATACTGATAAGATGAGGTAACAGTCTCTTCTGCCTTCTCATCTGTCCACGTCCTCAATAAGGCTTCCAATGGACCTTTAATTGGTCTGCCAAATAACCTTGTTGTCTGTTATTTGGCCTGCTATTTGGCGGACCCAATTTTCATATCACCAGTAATTATCATGTAATTGGGAGTATGGTGGTGGGGACTTTTTCTTCCTTTTGTCATCACACAAGAACCGTCCACTACCAATTCTTTTCTTCGGGTTTTCTCCCCGCAGTTTCAGTTTCAAAGTGAGAGAAGTTCGCTCTCTTTTATTTTCATCCAGTTCCCGGAATTTCGACCAAGGGATTGTCGGGCGGGACTGGGTTGAGGTTACTTTTTGTATCCTACACATAGTGGCCATTCTACTTGATTTATGTGAAGACTGTGTGTGAAAAGGAGTCCTCCTATCCACCGTGTCTACCTTATCATGTTTATTTTTATTGTCAGGCCTAAGTTTGCCCCGTGGCGTTTCTAGGTCCCGTTCATTTTCCCAACGTGTGGGTGTTCCCTTGTGGCATTGGTCGCAGGCCTCCACAAATTCTGCAACTTCGGCAGCTACGCCTGGCCAATAAAATTTTTGAGAAACTCTTTGACAGGTGGTACCTATTTTCTCATGTCCACCGTCAGTTCCAACATGTGATCATTTTATCACTTTCTTTCTATATGAAGTGGGAAGCACCAGCTGTCCGTGACCATTTGAACCATTTCTGGCCTTCCTATATATGAGTTTATTCTTCATATAAAATTCTCCTTTATTAGGAGGGGTATGGCATTTCGGGAGTTTCTTAAAACATGGCTTCAGTGACCTATCCTCAGCCTGTGCCTTCCTCATCTCCTCTGGATGAGTATTTATTGGGTTTTCCTCCTCCTTCTTTGTTTTCGACCTGGTCTGTACTGTGGCCATGATCACAGGTCTTTTGGGATTTCCCAAGAACACATATCGACACCCCAATATCAGAGGGTAGATTGGTTCATTTATCACTGCTGCCCTGATACTCCTTCCACATAGCGAGTTTTCACAGTTATCCTTGCGATGGGGAGTGTCATGGTTGCTACGTCCTTAGTTGCCCCTTGGATCTCCACTGTTTCTGTGGTATACTGATCTGGGTGCACTAGGTGAGAACTCACAACAGAATCAAAATCCAATCCAGTATCATAAAGGCACCATATGGTGGCCCCGTTACATACAACATCTTCACAAACTGGGGGGTGATAAGGTTCCTGCTGTTCAGTAGGTTTGTCCTTTAATCCCTTGTTCCCTGTTTTCATTGCAGCAAAATGAGGAGGTTTCTGGTTACAAACTTAGGTGTCATGAGTGTCCCTCTTACATCATTTCCTTTCTTGGTTGAGGGGTTTTCTTTCATTGAATTTCCGGTCATTGAACTGTGGGTTTCTATCTCTATGGTCGAATCTTGGCCTATCAAAGTTGGGCTTACCTCGGTTTCCCTGATCTCTATTATCAAATTTATTTGAGTTTTGTGGGGCCTTATTGTTATCTATATGTTTCTTTCTTGCGCCAGCTACTTCTGCCTGGGCCGCCTGATACCTCTCGGCGACATTAAGTACCTCACCCAACCTCTCTGCACCTTGTTCCATGAGAAACTTTCTCAGGTCTGGAGCCACGGACTCTCTCAATTGCTCTATCATGATCATCTCTTTAAGATCTTGGGTTTTCCTCAGAGCAGTCCATTTCTCCAAATAGGTTTCCAATCTGGCAGAGAATTGGTGGTATGTCTCCCCAGACAAAAGCTTGGCATTTCTAAACCTTTTTCTATAAAACTCACCATTTTTCTCGTATCTAATCAAAAGAGCCTGTTTTAACAAGTCATAGTTGTCTTGGTCATCCCTGCTCATTTTTGCAAAAACTTCATAAGCTGTTCCCCTAAGACCCTGGGCAGACTCCACCTTTCTTTTTCCAACCCATAAGTTGTAGCTAGTACCTCCAATCTACTTAAAAATGACTATGTCATCATCCTTTTCAACAAAATGATCTAAATGAAACCCCATGGCTGAGTTGGAGGCCCCTGACTGGCAGTAGCATCAGAGGTAGATGGGCTGTTACCATTTTCAGGAGCATGGCCTTGCAACTCTTAACTCCCTTAGTCATAGCTCGTGCTCCCTCTGTAATCTCTTATCTTCTGCAATTTGTCTTCTTTCCTCTTTTTCTGCTTCCAATTTCTTTTCTTCAAATTGGAGCCATTTAATCTCAGCCTCCCTATCAGCCTCTAATGCCCTTGTCTCTTTGTCAGCCTCAATTTGTAACCTTTTAATCTCTTTATCTGCTTCTAATTTCCTTTCTGCTTCTAACTTCCTATCTTCCCTATCTCGTTCAATAAATTTGTCACACTCTGAGGTTACATACTGGACCAGCTCTGGCCCATCCATGCCCATCTCTCTGGCAGTCTGCACAGCAGCAGATCGAAATTTGGCCAAGTCCGCCATCTGATCAATTCTAAAATGTTCTAAATCTATTACTATAATAAGTACAACTCTAATTAAATTATTCCAGGCTCTGACAATTCATCAATTTCCCAAATTCTTGGGTAATATTAATAATGGGGATTCCCTGGGTTAAATAGAAATGATGTTAATAATGCTAAATCCCAGAACAGGACCCCAATTTATGTAGTAATGTTATGAGAATTTAAAAATCCCGGGCGAGCGTCCCAATATATGTAGCAAGTTTAATTTGCTGGAGAGGTTAAGATGTTATAAAGAAAAGAAAGATTGCTGTGTATGTGTCAACCGTGTGAGGTCAAGCTATGTAAGACCCTGAGTCTAATAGTTGATGAGGATGCTGATGAGTTCTCAGGGTACCTAACGCTACCTCTCTAGATCTCACACGGTGCTGTATTTTATTTCTAGTGTGTGGTGTTTGATGTGACTAGTGTCTAGGGAATGAAATGAAATGATGGTACATCAAAACAACGTACTATAACACACTAAAAGTAAAGTAATAAGTCTGTGGTTTAAGTTTGAACATTAATCTTCTCTTTTGTACAATTTTATTTTGCCTGTCCGTCAATTTCTTTTGGACAGGTCTTTGAAAATGAGGAAAATATATCTTACAACTAATGAGTAACTAAATTGGACTCTTTGTCCGATAATACTAATATATTGTTCCTGCAGGTGTATTCACATACTGTTCTTTAGTATATAGTAGTGTAAGTCATTTATCTGGGGAGCTGTTGATGTCATCATACCCCGATTGTTATAGTTAATTTTTTTGTGAAAACCACTTTATTTTCAGATGAACTGTCAGAGTGCCCAGTTAATGGCACATCACCTTATATTCTTTTATGTAGATTCAAACGCATAACACTGCTCTGCAAAGAATGTCAGCTCACAGAAGCTCGTTCTGGCTAACTGCATACAGTATACACGTTCACTGGAGACTTGCTGTCTTCCAATATATTTCTTCAGGTTTCCTGTCACCGGCTGGTAACAGGAAATAAAACCCTGCAATAAAAAGACAACCTGGCCTTTTCACATCTGAGTGATACTTCAATTAACTATTTAATACATGATATGATGGGGTCAGCCTCCTGTGCATACAAGTGCACCAGCCCCTAATTCATATGACTTCACATCCTACTGTGACCACACCTCAGGTCCATATGGCGGATACGCCAGTCATTTTACATAGTTGTCTTCAATACAATTAAATGGAGTAAACACATCTCCTTCTGTATGATTTTCTCTTCTTTTTATAAATATAAACGCTCTAGGCATGTTGATGAGTGTTCATTGAACACAGAGGCTTCCTAGTATGTTCTGATCTTCTAATAATAATAATAGTCATAACAATATGCAATATTCAAACACAATTCAATTTGAGGACTCAATAATTTTTGCTCCAAGCATGTCCTTCACTTTTCCCAATAGCAGTATCTAGCTTTTTGCAGTTGTATTAGTACATAATAATAAATCAATCTTCTTACCACAATTCAATAAAATATAAACACACAAGTATCGATGACTGGCAAATATGGCCTAAGTTTTTCTCTGCTGCTGTCCAGACTGTTGAACTTTTTTAAATTTTAAAATCAACACTTCTGTTCTCATTGTCCCTTGGTAAGGAAAATTTTTCTGCAAATGGCCAAGAGCCTTGTAAGCTTTCGCTAATATTAATTTGGGCTGGCCAATGAAATCAGGCGACTACCAATTTTGAATTGAGTTTTGAAAAACCAAACCCCCCAAACACACTATGTGTTTCGTAGTGTGTTGGTCAGTCTGCCTTTGCCATTACAATGCAAAATTAGGTGTCGTTTTGGGCTAACAATTCTGCCTCTCCCTTCCTCCTAGTGTTAACCAATCAAATTGAATCACTCCCCTTGTGAATCTTTTCAAAACCGTCTCAAAAATGTTACCAATAGAATGAGCAAGAGCGATCGTCCGTCCGTCACACTGTCCGAAAATATATAGTATTTCTACAATATCTTAGTTATTAATTGGGCGATTTTTGATATTGAAACATATTATTGGCCAGAAAACTATACCCTATCAGTCTATATAAGTTTTATGCCAATCTTTATTGCCGTTTGCATTTCTGTATTTTTCTATGCATTTTGGGTTTTCCTTTTCTGAACAACAATATTAATAAACTCTATCTTCTAAGATTCATCTAAGTTATTATAAGGACTATGGAGGATTTGTTATATGTAATAATATTAATTCTATCATTCTAACAATCCTTTTATTCTGTATAACGAAAGTCATTCTAAGTTTCACTTTCAGTATCGTTCTACCCCCCACTTTCCCCTTCTCTCAATGTTTATTTGAATCGTAGTTAACTTTCCGCTTGTCTAGCCTAAAGAAGTGGCGGGTAACAAGCAGTAAGGATTTCTCACGCAATAGTATACAAATTCAAACCTCGGTTACCATGCGACTTGGATACAATACAATGCATTAGTTTATTTTTAGATTCATAAAAAGCATTAGTTTTATTCTTCTCTCACTCCCTTCCCCCCTTTTTCTATCACTCCAACGTGCGAAACAAGTATTTGCCTCACGCAAACATTTCGTGGTAGTTTCAAATTTTCAAGACGGAGTGACGAAAACGCGGGCGGGTTTTGGGATAGGCTATCATTCTGCTTAGCGCGAACCTTTTAAAATTCAGCTCGACCCGAGGCATCGGTGACGATGACGGGCAATAAACACGGGCGTTGTAATAGTTTTTACTACTTTTAAACTCTTTAGTTAAATATTAATGAAATTTTGATCAATTGTATCACTGATCTCACCACAGCATTGAAGTACAATATGGGATTCGCTCTGCGCCATTGGCATATCAAGTTCATTGTAGAGTGTGTCTATATCTTCTGTATTATCAAGTGGTCTACCATTACTTTTAACTAACAGGACGTGATCTGATATTGCCCAGAATCCCTTTACTGTTTTTGCTCTTTCTGCATCTAAAATTATGCCTACTCCTCTCTCATGTTTTTTGCTCCAGAATAAATTATTTTGTAGTTGTCAGAATATATTTCACCTGTTTCGATATATCGCATTTCACATAGTCATAATACATTTACGTTCGTTCTTTTCATTTCCTTCTCGATGCTATATAATTTTCCACTCTGCAATAGTGTCCTGACATTCTATCTTCCTATGGATAATGAAGGAAACCTGAGTCCTGTGAATAGTAAATGAATAATTAAATAAATAAATAAATTTACTGATTTATTTATTTATTTAATTATTCATTTACTATTCACAGGACTCAGGTTTCCTTCATTATTTATTTAAGAGTTCACCCATCCGTGACATTAACCTACCTGTCTATTCTGTGTTGTTCGTCTTCCACTACACTTTACTGGACACATGTATTTTCGGCCTTTATTTGGTCTATACTTGCTGATAGGAAAGTTATATTAGTGATTGCATCTTTAAATTGTCTGGGTCGTCCACGGGTCCTATATACCATAGTTGTGTGGGTGACATGAGAATGACCTCAGCCAACGATGCACTTCTTTTGAAGTGCAAAATTGGCTGAGCATCCTTTCACAATGTACTTTCACAGCACGGCGATGGCGCCGTTTGGTTGGTCTCAGGTTCGATTCCCGGTAAGCCTATCACTTATATTTTCTTTTCTGTTGTCTTATGCCATCCTTTATGTCCAACAAGTGTCTGATAATTACCTTTTTTGATTGTTTGATTGATTTAATTGTAAATTTAACTTTCTATGGTTAAGCTATCTTTAATTCTAATTTTGCTGACAGTAGCTTGATGACGATCAGGTATCGCCTGTAGCACCTGCTGACGAGGTGGTTCCTGTGGAACCCCCTTTTATGCCGCTGTTGAGTGTTGCCTCATGGTGTGTAGTTATCTTGGCTGGTCTATTTTCGGCCGGGATGATTGCACCATGGGGCACCCACAACTAAAGACACATTTAGACGCATCGCACAGAGTAGGATGACGCGATACACCTAGTTATAAATAGTCGATGTGTGGCATTGATGCCGATCAGATGTGTTTCCTAAATATGTGGTTTGACCACTAGGATAATATTATCTGCGTTAAGGTCACTGAGCCTGTAGATAGTATTTTCTAAGTAACGTGGTTTTATCCACTCGTCAGTGTAATGTAATGTATGGCCGTTGCCATTATTTGAATTATTACTAAGAAGTGTTTTAAGGACTTGAGAGTTCAGGAAGAAATAAACAGTATTCGATGTGATACTGATAAATATGGCGTGAGAAGCCAAACGAAGTATATTATAATCTTAAGGTTTAAATTGAGTCTAGCCTTGCTAGAATGTTTTATGCAGATATGAATAATATGGAACATGTGTTCTGACGCGATGTCAGTAAAAGTTATAGATAGTGAGAAGTCTAAGAATTGTAGTTAATGCCTTATGTGTTGCGAAGAAATCTAAGGAATGCTAGCAGAGTCCACGAATTTAGATAATAGAATGAAACCTTCTTTGTGCTGTAAAGAACTGTGTTCGTGAATAAATATTCAAATCGTCTACGATCGAGTTCTTCTGATCGATGGAGTTTTGAGCATTATTAACAGTGTTGTATTTGAACCGTTAAATGTTAACCTTGACAATAATTCGACAGTCAAACACGCATCTGATTTATATAACACATACCCCAAAGTAGCTTTGTCATAAGATCGAAACACGGCTCAAATAATTAATAATAATAAAGGTGAACATGAAATAATACAACACAAGAACTTTAAAACAATAAAGAATGGACTCTGTAACAAAATGAGATAGGAATAAATAACTCAAGTTTTATTCAAGGTTGAAACTGAACCCTAGCACCCAACAGCCGCCTTTTACAGGAAAGCTGTTTTGATTCATGATTGTAGAAGGTATAATTCTACGGTAGTTTCACATTGCTTTCTGTTGGTTTTTGAGAGTCTGACTCAATGACTGCCTTTGTTAATGAAGTTTCAGTCAGCCACCTTAAGGCTGCAGTAGCTGCCTCTACCTCCATTCTCATGCTGGAAGTTGTTATCTTGTAAGCCCCGCTATGTTCGGCATGATTCTGCCCTTTACCCTTGCAGAAAAGCCCCAACCTGATTTCTCACCACGGATTATAGACCAATCTGTATACACAATGGCATCTTTATCCCCGGCATGATCATTTATTAGTTGATTAATTTCCAGTTCTGCTTTCCCATTGCCCCAAGTTCTACACTCTCTGCCAAGGCTGATGATGACTTGCTGGTAGTTAATCCAGTTCTCATCTGACGTACTCCACTCTTCCCCTTTGAATATTTTCAACTGTGGTCACCTGCTCGATCGTTGTCTCTGCCTGTGTCATCCATGATATCCCCCTCTTTATTCTTGCTCCCTTAATGTCAGATATGTTTCCATGTAGGAGGTGCCGTTTGTCTCGCTACTCGCATATAGGCTTTTGCTTGGGCCATAACATAATTGGATCTAATCGACAGCACTCCAAGCAAGCATGTACCTCACTGTCACAATAGGGGTATCTTGCGTACAGCCCAAGACTATTCGCATTCCGTAATTTTGAATGCTTTCTGTTCATTCACATTGTGTTACTGACAGCATGAGCATTCCCAGCCCATACTCAACGACCGATATGATTAGCTGATGATAAAGAAGAAATAGTAATCTCTGCTCCAGGTGCACTGAAAGATGTATTACCACGGAAAACACTCAGGTGCAGCTAGCTCTGTCATCATCAGAGGAATAGTCTAGAACAAGGGTAGCAAACGTATAGCACACTAAAAATTGTTTTTGGGGCCAGCATGTAGTGCTACCACAAGATTCTTTATACCCCACCCATAATAAATAAGTCATTAATAATTATCATATGTGTTTGAGGAATTAAACATTTTCTTGTCAAGAATTATCTGATGTGTGCATTTGTATATTGAAGTTTTTCACAGATTTCTGCTCACATTTAAATGATGTGAACACCAAATTACTGGGATCTGGCTAACAATAGATATGTTTGATAACATCAATCAATCAATACCTTTTAGCTCCCCAAGGAGCATAGGCCTTCAACAACCACATGCCAAGCCTTCCTGTCACTTGCCATCTGCTCAAGCTCTTTTCTCATTTTCCTCATTATTTTCATTTCTCCAGTTCTCTTCTTCGTGTGTTTCTTGGTCTACCTCTTCCTCTCTTACCCTGGGGTTTTCAGAAAAACGACTGTCTTATAAGGCTATCCACAGGTTTCCTCAATGTGTGTCCTATCCATTGCCATCATCTTGTTCTCATCTATTCTTCTACTGACACTTGTCTGGTTCTTATCATCACTACATGAGTGATTTTGTAATACCGCTTCATTCCTATTTACGCAAGCAGCTATGTATGAAAGACTTTTGGTTGATGTCTTTGTTGTTCTCCATGTTTCAGAGCCATACAACAGGACTGACTTGACATTTGAATTGAAGATTTTTACTTTAGTGTTGGACTTGATTTCTTTTGATCTCCATATATTTCCTTCCCAATGCAACGAAAGCTTTAGCCTTTTGTATTCTTATTTTTATATCTTTATATGTCCCTCCAAGAGTGTCTGTATTGCTGCCAAGATATATGTATGATTCTATATCTTGTAGTAGTGTTTGGAGATTTTCGTAGCAGAAAAAAGGTTAGTCGGCAACCAAGACTCCATTCAGCTTTCTCTTTGTTGCGTCATTCGCATCCTTGCCATCTGACCTTCTGACTTGGATGGCTGAATTGACATTGTTTGTTGAAAATTTTATAGTTTTAAGAATTTTCTACGGGATGGGGTAACTTACCACCATGCCTAACCCTCATCTTTTAGTTTCCTCTTATGACATGCAAGGTAGGTTGCAGTCTTACTATTCTTTACTTCCCTTTTGGGCCCTGGTAACACATGAGCGAGCTCACATGATGATTATAAACAATTCTGTTACTCTACATTAATTTTCAGTATGAGAATCTTCCAATATAATGTCACATGTGGTTATTAAACTTCACTGTAAACATTGTGGTATTTCACTTTTATAGCAACATGCCCACTTGCTAAATAACCTCAAAGCTCATGTAATTGATTATACAAGTACATATATTGTCTTCTTATTGTACAGTTAAATCCTTTTGTTTTTTACTTTTAATTTAGGCTATCTGGTTCACAGAGGGTCGTGCATCACAGACAGACAATCCAGTGGATAATGTTGTGTTTGGAGCACCTGATAGATGGAAAGGACTGGGTATTTTCCTTGATTCATTTGACAATGATGGCCAGGTGTGTTGGAAAAAATTTGCTGGGCTGGGATTATTTGCTATGAAATTTTATCATAAACTTATTCTCATGGCCAATTTATATTGAAATTTTCATTAGTTTGAAATGTAAAGTATTGTTTAAATGCATAGAGCTTAATGTTAAATTTTAATGTTTTGTGCATTTCTTCCACATCGAAGTGGGAAGGCAAACCCGGTCCCAAAAATGCCGTGCTGAAGTCGGATGTGTCGGCCGAAAGGTGCAGATATCGCAGCTTCGCTGTAAATGGACACAACGCACCCAACGTCCTTTTCAGGACGAACGAGGAAGAAGAAGAAGAAGTGCATTTCTTTATGGTAGAACATTGCAGAGATCATTAAGTTTCCAGGTTGTGAACAAGGATGTCAATTTCCTATACATTTAATATAATTTAAACATGACTTCATATATTTTAGACAGGAACATATTTCTCTCATGTGTGGTCATTATTGTAATCAGAGTTCAGATTTTGTTTTCATCTCTGTTATAACTCTATCCACAGCACAACAATCCATATTTTATGGCTGTTGTTAATGACGGAACAATGTCATATGACCACCAAAAGTAAGTCTTCTTTATTTTTATAGTAAATATTGTATTTGATATTTATAGTATGTTATTACTTAATGAGGACTATTCCCACCATCACACACACAACATTTTTCATGACTTACAGATTTGAATTCAAGTTCATTTATGACCTAATCAGATTTTGTTGTTGTCTACCTTTTGTGAGTAAGAACTGTTAACAGAAAATTATTGGTACCTTAAATTAAATGTGTCAGAGATAAAGGTGTCATTACTTTACAAAAGCTACTATATTGGTCCTTCCACTTATATGCACATTTTTGTGTTGCAAATGCCATTAGCATTTGTGTTTATGTTTAACTCATGATGATTAGTCTATATCATTAAGCATGTACTATTAGATATTTGTTGAATTTATCTAGGTAGTGCAGGAAAAGGTATAAAAAATTGTGGAAACACTTTAAGCTTTTTCTCTTATGATTTCTAGTCAGCAGACTCCATATTATTGTTTATGGTTCAGTCGTCTTTTTTTCAAAAGGTAACCAATTCTGCTTCATTTTAAAAAAGCAAAAAAAAAAAAGATACACTTGAAATCACAGTTATGACGATTTGCATAACAGTATGTTTTTGAGAAATGATTTTGCAGCTACTTGTCAGCAGTTTTGACATTGAAATTTTTTGTGGTTTTCTACTTGGTAATAGTAACACTCAAGTGTGGAGCTACTCACAATCAGTCTTCAGGCCTATAGTTCCCAGTCTGTGATGAGTTTCCAAGAAAGAGAACAATAATATAATTTTTAAAACAGCACCAGAATTTTACCATGTAAAATTATCAGTCCACAAAGTCTGCACTGTTAGATAATATTGCATTTTCAGTAGAAGAGAATATAATATTAGTTATGGTATTGCGCAACAATGTGAACTTACATAGTACAACATATACTTAGTGAATACGGTAATAATGTGGTACAAATATTGTTCCTGATACATTGGAAAAAGAAATTGCCAGTCTGCGAATTTAGAATGCTTGAGGAGCACTGCTGTAGTGCATGTTAGTGTCAAGTTTATATAAATAGTATATTTTCTTCTACTCATGTTGGTCAGTAATAAATGTGCTTTTGATCATACAGTTCCTGAAACTTATTAATTTGGATTTGGGCTGAGAATGGGCACACTTTTCTTGAGGTGGAGGGGAATGATCTGTGTTTGCTGTGCATGTCAACTCTTGTTTTTATTATTTGAGATCAGGATTTGAGCGTTCTTTTTCTTCCCCTCTTTTCTCCTTCCCCCACCCTCACCTTTCCTTTGGAAAACCAGTTATTGGTTTGTATATGAGATCAAGTAATTAGGAGGTTTTTTTTCTCATTCAAAGAGTCACTTATTGCCTTGGTTTTCAGCTATATTATCTGTTGTAAATCTTTTGTGACATTTAGATCTGTGAGATATGTTGAATTCAAAATGTAAAAAATATGCTTCATAGTGCGGCAAATTTAGTCCTGTTTATTTTATGTTACCTGAAGATTTATAAAATTAGAAAGTTCTTATTGTGTCTTATGACTGATATTAAAACATTTAAAAAAAATATGCACGTACATAGTTAACCTAACCATTGCACCACTGTAAAAAAAAAATTAAATATTTGAAAGTTCACCTGTTCCCAAAACTGTCTTTTTCTTCGTGTTTAAACTATCTTTCTCTTTCAGTTAGCCGTGGACATTTGATTTGTTAATATTTAATAAAAAAACATTAAGCCATTCATGTAAAACAAATAGTAAACTTACATATCCATCATTAGATTTCAATAACATGTTTTGACAGTGAAGTGAATAAAAATAGGTAGTGTTTGCCATAAGAAATAGTCTGCGTAATGACCACAGAGTCTTATCAGAGTTAAATGAATCAAAACAGTACAGAGAAGAAAGTGATAAGTGGATAGCTCAGTCAGCATTTTTAATAGCATCATTTACTGTAGTTGGATATTTTCATTTCTGTACGTTTTAAATGTGAGCATGAATTCATTAATTTTTTGTGGTGTATGAACAGAGGGTGGGAAAAAAGTCAGTGCTAGAAATTGATGATCCATCCAGTCTTTTATTCTTAACATTATTCTGATGTTTGGCATGAGAGTCATCAGTCATATGCCATGTCAAAGGTTAAAGTAGTGGCATGTAAAACGAGTGCATTATTGCAACTCTGCTTGGAATATATAGCCAGATTTTGTAGACTGTGGTAGGGCATAATTAATAAATATCTGTATTTCACCATAATACCTGTAAGCATGTTGATGCATCATGGTGTGGTATAAAAAAGAATTGTTTCAATGATTTTGGTTTGTCGTATGACCAAAATACGCACACAAGCTGAGTAAAACTGGTATTTACTCTGGTTTCTGCAAGACCCTTATTAAAAGCCTTAAAGGTAAACCTTGAACGTAAATCACGGCTGTTTGTTCCTTCTAAAAAGTCGCTACTTTAGTTGCGTGCCATTTCTCCTGACCCTAAGGCAATAAATCTTTTTAACAAGTAGCACTTACTTTGGCAGGAAATATCAGCTGACTTTGGCCCGAAAAAGAATGAAATTTAAACCAGATTACACGCATTCCTGATAAGTACATGACTAAAATAATTTCCTAGGAAAAACTTTGTGCAAAATACTATCTGTGTGTGGATTTTCATTGTTTTATTATATTATTTGGCAATGTAACAGCTGTTACAAAACAGCATCATCTTTTGTGGAAAATATTACAGAAGGTGATACATTTACTAATTAAATATCTAAAAATCTTTAGAGCCCAGACAGTTCAATATTATTAAAAAAATGTTCAGAAGAAATTAAAGATTTTCACCACCTAATTTCATCTTAGCAGCCCACCACGTTAATGTATGGTAATCAGTTTCATAGGTCAGGGTTAATAAAAACAGAAGCATGAAGTGGCAGATAGAAAATGGACAACAGAGATTGGTAAGCATTAAAGATTTATGTGGCTTTATTTGTAGGCTCCTCAGTGACTACGGCTTATTAACGTGGCATTATGATTGTATACCAGAAGATGAAGTATGGCTTAAAACGGGGGGCAATCATGGAAAAGGAAGTTTGAAAGTTACATTGCAGTTAGTGGATTAAGAGAAACCAAATTCTATAACTAATACCATCCTATTAGCAGTGATTTGTCAAAGACACCTAATAATTTAGAAATATTTATGAATATTATGAAATATGGGAATTTTGACTTCTTGATGAAAATTTATGGTTTGTCCGGAGATCAAGGAACATACACGTCTTTGGTGTCTCCAGTCAAATCAGATGATTAAGACATCAGTCCAACACACAGCTTTCAACCAAGGAAATCTGGCCATCTTGATGAGAGATTACAAAAGATTAATGAAATTTGGAAAAGAAAAGAAAATACAAGTACTACGTTACAACAATTCAATACATAAATGAATGAATATATATATATATAATCAAAATCCATAATTCTTGCCGTTTGTACGTCGGTCACATCTAAGGGAAGCAACTGTGGTTGAAAGTTAGACATTAATTGTATTGTTTCCCCTTATATGTACTCTCCCAAAAATAGTAACACTCAACGAAGAAAAATCGGTGTAGAACCCAGTTTCATTCCGGAAACGGATTTAACTCATCATTGTGTTAAAAATAACCTTAAAATGTAAGTTTTTGATTGTTTCTTAAAGACAAAATTTTAATTTAAAGTATTGCAGACTTATTCAAAATGATAAGATGGCTGCAAAACGAGCTGCAGATGCTAAGAGGAAGAGACGATCGCGTCAATCACAATGAGCAAGCGAGACTAGAAGAAGCGGCAATTCAACGACAACATGAAGCGGCACAAAGACGAGCACAGCCTCAGTCACAACGAGCAAATCAGTCTGCAGAAGAGCTTGAATCTCAATGCGCTGCAGAAGCTTTTCGCATTCGTCAGTTGAGAGCATCACAACGAGCAAAGGAGACTTCAGAAGAAGCAACCGAACGTAGAGCAGCAGCTGCACAACAAGTGAGACGATCAAGAGCTGCACATAGTCCAACAATTCCAAATCATGATGCCTTCGATGAGAATGCAGTTGCTGTACACAACTGCGGCCCAATGGATCAGGAATGTCAGTTCTGTCACTCTCAATTTTCAAGTGGAAAGATCAACCGATGGTACACTCAGATATTGCCGCCATAAAGGTACAGTGCTGTTGGAGCAAGAAGGAGAGCACAGACGTCCTTTTCCTCCATATCTCAAGAATCTTTTGAGCAACCCAGCGCATCCACAACATCGACATTTTAAGGAAAATATCTGTTCCTATAATTCAGTCTTGGGCTTTGCATCCATGGGTGCCCAAATCGATCGCTTCGTTGGACGTGGACCATATATGTTCAGAGTGCATGGACAGATCTATCATTTGATTTACTTCCGTCATTATTGACGGGTAATGACGGGTTATTGCTAGTATATATATATATATATATAATATATATAGATGCTAAGATCTTTGAGAGTTTGCAAGATATACACACCAACACTAGTAACTTTAGACATTTTAAGAGATATTTGGTTGCAACTGGAAAATGCAGAAGAATTACATGCCAAAATTGAATTTTTCCTGACATGTATTGAACTTTGTGAAGGTGAGGAGAAAGTTAGTTTTGAAGTTCTTCAGCATGCTTGGTCTGGTCCAGTTTGTTCACACTTGGACGAGGTACTAACCAGACTCAAAATCATACAACAGTCATATCAAAGCAGATTATTTATAGAGAATCACTGCCACAAATAGCTACATCAAAAGTTTATAAAGATCTCACAAAAGCAATCATTAGACGAATACTGATGCTTACAAACAATAAAAGATATCACGGACATAGTTTCTTTTTTTTTTAAATCACGGACTCAGTGAAGCTTTTCAGAAAGTACTCAGCAAAACATCTGACATGGCAAATCTATATATCAGGAATCTGCTTCATTAATACACACACGAATACAGACATTATGTTACCGATGTGTGTTTCTTTACTGGACTGACATTGACAATGATGTTGTCAGTGCTGTCAGGCTTACTACATGTGGCCGACATGTATCTTGATAATGCGAGTATGATGTGGGCCATTACTTTGGCTTATGGTGATGACAATTGAGTTCGGTAACTATGTTTAAAGGGTCAATGCAGGATGACCAACTGGCACAGATAAACACTGTACTCGTTGGGAGAGTTAGTGTTAACAATATATTTATTCATGACGAAAACTTTATATCCACAGTTTACAGACATTCTTCATCAGCAATGGTCATGGTAGAAAAATGTACATAGCATAATTACGATTCACCAAAGGCGTTGACTGACTGCACCAACCGTTACCACATCAAGGTTAACGGATTAGTGATATACATGGTTCTCACGAAGTGACCATGTTAATATTCTTTACGTAGTTATTTATATTCCTTTACGCTTCAATCAGTTCCTAGCGTTAGAGGGACACACTAGCAACTTGACACATCTGGTCAAGTTGAAGCTCTGCCATAACGGTACAGGAGACGAAGTATCGAAGGCAAGATACTTAAAAGGAGCCATTTCTGGCTAAATATTCAAATTATAAGCTTCTTGGCATAGCTCCCTCAAGAAGAGTGTATTCATCTTTTAGATGATCATAGTGGCTACTTATTCGTGTCTTCCCTTGACTTGGGTAAGAACCCCATAATCAATCACGTCTATACAAGACGCTAGTTATCTCCATCTGCCCCCAGTACCTTGCCCGGATAGCAACAAAATCACTGTGACAAACCGTGCCATACCCGTATAAGAATGGTGCATGGTCGAACGCAAATAATTAAACATACAGTTAACCTAGATGCGCTCAAATGTGCGTCTACAAAACACTAGACGCACATGTGAGGATCTCAAACATTTAACTTTCCCTGTATGAATATAAAATAACGTAACAGTTTGCACTGACTCTCGTGCCAAAAAAAATCAAAGATTTAAAAAAAAAATAAAAACAGTGGAGTCAGTCAAGTTCCAGCATGCCAAGCAATAGATAAAGATCATTAATATCTTAAGTGTAACTATAAAGAAAGTAATAATAGAAGAACATAAATGTGGAAGGAGAATAAAAGACCAAATTTAAACAAAAGATGAAAGGTAAAGAGACATAGATCAACTATGTACTAAATATGAAATGATAAGTGAAAAGAACAAAGGAAATGACATGAAACGAAGAATGATCATATATGGTGAAAAAATGATAAGAAATCAACCAAGATGATAAAACATGTCAACATTGTAAAAACAGAATGAGATGCGTATCGTTCGTGTGTGAAACGCAAGTGTGGAAAACGAAATGAAACTCAAATCAATTCCAAAAATAAAACACAAGAAGAAAGCAACACAGTCAAAAAGAGTACGATGAGAATAAACCCGAGGTAGCTTAATCAAACTAATAAGAGCTAAGTATGGTGTCATAAAATAGCTACGCGCACAAAATATATATGAGGCGCTAATGATGCATTACCAGATGAAAATGAGGCTATAAGTAATGTATATAGCAAATGTGTAGCGAAATTAATAGCCTAAACAAAGTAAACATGTCATGTGAAGGACACAAAATGAAAATAATCGCATAGAAAACTATGATAACTAAGTAATGAAAAAGTGTCACATTGTTCCATCCGGAAAAAAAAAAAAGAAGTCATTAATCACATATGCGGAAAAGTGTCATGGCAGATAGTCCTATACCTATAGTGATGCGCTAACAAGTCAATCACTGCGAATAAGTCAGAAATTAGCTGAAAAAGCACCATAATGAAATATCATAATATTGTCATAAAAATCAAGTCAGTTAATGATGTGGAAATAAAAGTTACTCCGAGTCGAATATGAATATGTCATATTCCTAAGCGAGTTCATCAAAAGAAAAGTAGTACTTGGTGACATCAAACACATCCAGCAGTACCAAAAGTGAAGCTGTACATAATGGTGGTACAAGTGTCAATTAGTGAAGTGATCCAGCGTCTCGGAAGATTCTTGTGGACATCGGGACAATAGATCTGCCACCACGTTGTCGGAACCCCGGATGGCTTGGACAGTAAAATTAAAAGGCTGCAAGGCAATTGCATACCGTGCCAATTTAGAGTTCTTCAAGTCCTTACTCTTAAGTGCAGTAAGTGCACGCTGGTCAGACTCGACAAAGTGGGCGCCAAGTAAAAAACGTTGTAACTTGAGATTAGACCAGACCATGGCCAAAAGCTCGTGGTCCACCACAGAATAGCATTGTTCAGCTGCAGTTAACTTCCAGGAGATGTAGAGCACTGGGTGAAAAGTTCCTGAATAGTCTTGCATCAGAGAAACTCCAATTCCCATCGACGAGGCGTCACTGCGAAGTATGAAAGGAATATTTTTGTTTGGCAACCGCAAGATAGGAGCAGAGGAAAATAATAACTTAATTCTATCTAAAGTGGCCTGGCACTCCTGTGACCACTGAACCATGTTAGGCGACCCTTTCTTCAACAGACTAGAAAGAGGTGCGGTGATGGAGTATAAGTTAGATATGAACCGTCCATAGAATTGGATCAAACCAAGAAGGCTACGAACCTGTTTCTTAGTTTTAGGAGCAGTGACATTTAAGATTTTAGAAGTATTATGGTCTTCAGTCTGTAAGAGACTGTGGCCAACACGGTGGCCCAAAAAAGAGATCTCACTGAAACCGACGTGGGCTTTAGACAGTTTAGCCGTCAAGTTGTGAGAACGAAGTGTGGACAAAAGTGAACAGAGACCGCTAAAGTGATTGTCCCAAGAGTCCCCCAAAAGGCAAATATCATCAAGATATGCAATAACATCTGAACGATGAGAAAGAAATCGACGCATCATGCGTACGAATGTAGCATGGAGCGTTAAGGAGACCAAATGGCATGAAGTTCCATTGGAAAAGGCCTCGAGGTGTAGAAAACGCAGTAAGAGGCTTGGAGGAACTTGCCAATAACCTTTAGATAAGTCGAGCTTAGTGATAGAGTTGGATAACTTAATAAGGAAATCTTCCAACAAAAGCATCGGCTCCGCGTCAAAAACCGCTACCTGGTTTAATTTGCGATAATCGACGCAAAGACGAATGTTATTGTCCTTTTTCCTAACAATAACTATGGAAGAAGCATAGGCTGAATTGGATGGTTCGATAATATGCAGCCGTAGCATTTCATCCAATTCTTTCTCCACTTGAGTTTAAAAGTGTAGTGGAATGGGATAAGGGCGAACTCTAATAGGTTTGTCATCAGTCAGTATAATGTCATGTGTGATGACAGATGTCTGACCGGGAATGTCAGTAAGGACATCCTGAAAAGAATGTAATAAGGAAGAGACCTGCTGTTGTTTTTCAGCAGAGAGTTTGGGAGAAGTTGTGACATGTTTCCAAGTTACCGTCAAATGTAACGGGACCACCGGAAGAGGTAGAGGCATGTCAGAGAAAGCCGATTCTTCTTCTTTAATAAAATAATGATTCAGACGATAAGGAGGGTCGTCAGTCACCTGAAAGACAGACTGAAGATAGTCTGGACGGGAGTGAAACTCCTTCAACATGTTAATGTGAAAGGTTTTATGTTTCCCGTCAATGTTAACAATATAGTCGATGTCAGAGATTCTCGACACAATTGGAAAAGGTCCTTTCCAGGCGATAAGAAGACGATTATTTTTACGAGGAAGTAGTACGTAGGCTGCATCACCAGGAGATAGTTGTCGTAGATGTCTGTATCTATTAAGAAAGTGTCTCGCCTTCTGCTTGGTGGACTCCGACGCGGAGGTTGCCAACCTGCATGCGTTGATAATTTTTTTTTCTTAACCTTTAGCACGATGCATAAAAATTCCGAAAACTTGCCCTGCCACTGCATTCTTTTTCACAACGCCCCATTTTTATAGTGGGTGACTTGTAAATTCTATAGTTTTTTTGTTTTTTAGTCAATTGCTCTAATTTTTGGACTGTATAGAAATGAATGAATGATGAATCTGATGATATAAAATTTGTTTGTGTACATGTTAGATGTGATAGGAAGAGAGGAAAGGAAAGATGGAAAAAAACGAAAAAAACATTTAAAAAAATAAAAAAATTTATTTTTTTAAATTTTAAAATTTAAAAAAAATGACCAACAAACGAAGAGTCCATATCCCTTGCATCTCAATGAAAGTCATTTGACCAATAGACCAATACAAATCAAATGACGATCTTTTCGTTACACCCATCATCAGTAGCAAAGCAACAAACGCCCTCGTCAGCAGTGACATTCGGCCGTAACCCTAATCCTTTCCGATAAACCTAATCCCAACCCCTAAAATTATACATGCTAGCAATGCCATTCTACTTTCATTTCCATCTTGGCCATCAAACATATTCTGAGAACCGACATCAGCGCTTATAAAGACAAAAATCTCATTCCCACCGCATAGCGTCAGAATCCAATAAAATTAGAGCGAAAATGGCCGTGTGTTCGATGCCGATTCATTTCGATTAAAAAATTCACAGAAAATAAACGCGAATACATCCATTACTAAAAAAAAATCGGAAACGGAAGCTAACTCTCTCCCAGATAAGTTTAAAACTTAACATCCGGGGGTGAGATCACGTATACACACATCCTATAGCTTGAAAACGAAGATATCTGCAGGCGACATATGTCGACAACAGCAGAGAGAGCATGGGTTTCTGCGGGCGACACATGTCGCCCACAGCGTGCTAAAGGTTAATGCGATGACATACTCGTAAGAAGACTGAGTGTCATCATTTATGTCATCGGCAGTGAGCAGGTCGTGAAGTAACGGCATGGGGCCACGAGGTTGTGCCCCGAAAACGAGCTCGAATGGTGAAAAACCTGTATGCTCATTTTGCACTTCCCGATAGTCAACAGTTACCTTCCCCAGTAACTGCTTAAGCGTACGATTCTGCCTCTCAATTAAACCATTTGACATCGCATGATACACGTTGCTGAGAGACCTCTCAATATGGAGCATGGCCATCACTTTAGTCATAATTTTGGACACAAACTGTGTACCTCGATCTGATAAAATTTTCTTGGGAAAACCCAAACGAGAAAAAATTAGCCAGAGAGCATCTGCTACATCAGCAGAAGAAATGCTCGAGGGATAGCCTCTGGCCACCGAGTACACATATCAATACATCTAAGAATGTATCGGTGTCCACTGGCAGACATGACCGGTAAAGGGCCGATGATGTCGATTGCCATCTTTTCGAATGGACGGATAGGAATGTTCGCAGCTTGGATGGGAGCTGCATGGTGCGGACCCCTTGACCTAACTTCCTGACATGTCGTGCAGGAGCGGCAATAGACAGTCATATCCTTATTAACGCCCAGCCAAAAAATTGAAGAAAGCCCCCTAGACTTAGTGCGGGAGAAACCCATATGTCCTGCACACGGAGAGTCGTGGGCGTGTCATAAGATATGAACCCTCAGGTCTTGAGGCACAAAAATTTATGATCGTACGGATGTAGTAGAATCACGAACCATCCGTACTAGTACCCCATTCTTAATTAAAAACCAGTGTTTAAGGTTTGTTCCACAATTTGTCATACTGTTTAACTAACAGAAAAAATTTACGTAACGACGAATCATTTTGTTGGAGCTGAATAAAAGACTCCCTTGTCATAACAGACTGAGCATCATCATTATTTACCTCATGATTAGTGGCAGTTGGAACCTGTAAAAGGTCTTGAGCTTGCGCTCTAGTCGTAACAGCGTAAGCAGCATGAATATATGCTGTTCCCAGGCAGCAATCTGTTGTGGGGTACAATCCTTTACCCCATGTATCCGCCTGACAATAAGGTCGGCGATTGTGTCCGGGAGCATGCATACCGTTATATACCTCATAAAAAATGGAGTGGCAATGTGGACGATGGCAGTTGGAAAAGTCTCAACTGTGCCACCAAATGTCACGCATTTTACGACATTACCTGTAGCACAAGACGGGTGAACCAGTGACTGCCTGACCCCAACCGTCGTGCAACCAGAGTCCTGAAGTACCTTAACCGGTATGTTATTGACAAACCCCTTGTGTAGAGTAAGAGAACCTGTTCCATCATGAGCAGACAAGGCTGGAAGAGTCGGGAGAGGATGACCGCAACTCAAGGTAGTAACTGCTGCAGGCTGAAATAGAGTCGTGCACTCAGGGCACTGTGATGCATGATCAAAATCGAAATAACAAGAAGCAGCAGCATTAGTAGTAGTATTATTGTCACCCAGATTAAAAATCACCTGAGGCTCATGTTGAGCTGAGTTAGCATGTCGAAGAGATCTATCATTATTTGGAGATCTACCTCTATATCAAGATCGATCATAACTATTTTCTCTAATGGGACCTCTGTGTTGATTAGAACTCCAATTGGAATGGGTACGAGACCTATTTTCCCTGTGATTAATATGTCCATTACCTGAAATGTGTTGGCTTCTAAAAGAATTACCGTAAGGTTGCCAATTATTAGCGTGGTTATCACGTCTACCATTTCCTGAATTGTTTGCACTAAAATGTTGTGGCCCATTGAATTGTCTCCAGTCCCTTGGAGCAGGAGAATTGCTACAGAATTGATTCTCTTGGTGAGATATGTATTTCTGGTAATCTCCCCTACCAAAATTACGATCAGTGCTTTGTGACCTAGGTCGCAAGTTATTATTGTAAGGCATAGCTGATGCCACTGGTAATGCTTCCCTGACGTTAGAGTTGCTAACAACCATGTTTGGATGTGCAGTAAGGAACTGATGACCTATTTCCTCAGTAACAGTCAGGTTAGCAGGCCTTCGCTCATGGAGGAAGGAGAGAAATAATGGGTTGACTGCGGACATCACTTTATCCCGGAGCATTAAGTCCATAATGGCTTCATATATGTGCTCTTGAAAGTTCAACCCAGCGAGAAAAAGTAAGACGTATAGTTGCAATGAAATCAGAGAAGTCCTTTCCATTCTCTGGCAGTAAGCTTTTAAAACGGAGCCGATAACCGTCTTCGTCAAGTTGATATTTTTTAAGTAAAATACCCCTGATAGTATTGTAGTCTTGTTTGTTAGGTCCTTCCACCATACAAACTGCTGTGAGAAGTTCCATAAGTCGTGTACAAAATTCTGATTTATCAATCTTTTGAGACTCACATATGGCCTTGAATCTATTTAGATAGAATACGATATTGTCGGAATTAGATTTAAATGGAGGCAACCTGATCATGTAAGAACCAGAATGATTCTTGTGTGTAGTAGCTTGAGTTTCAGGAGCATTATGTGCATTAGTACCATTCATTAACTTAATCCTCTCAAGTTCTAAAGATAATTATTTCTGTTCGTGAAGTCTACGATTTTCATTTTCAGTAGCTTCCATTTGCATTTTCTGTGTTTCCGCGTCCATCTGACGTTTAAGTTTTTCAGATTCCATCTGAAGTTTCTGTTTTTCAGATTACATTTGAAGTTTCTGTTTTTCAGATTCCATCTGAAGTTTCTGTTTCTCTGCGTCCTGGGCTTTTGCATATTCAGAGGTTGCGAATCGCTTTAACTCGTCAGCATCCATACCAAGCGCCTTACCTTGCTTGATAAAATAGTCCAATGTAGACATCCTGTCCAAGTTTATGAGTTGCTAACTCAGTCAAATATTTGTTTAATAAATGAAAAGTATCACCTAATTAATGTGCGACAGGTTTATTTTTAAATTCCTCCTAATTTCAGGAATGTTAATATTTCAGTATAAGTAAATATTAATGAATAAATCATGCATTAGAGAAAAAACATTAATAGAGCATATAATACAGGCAATTTATAATGAAGATACTCAGAACAATCGATAAGAAGACGAGATACCAAAGTACGAATAAAAACGTTCGCAGAATCAAAGAAGGAATAAAGTAGAAATATAGAAAAAATATTGCAAAAAATGCAATGACATTGCGAAGAAAAAAAAAACGAGACAAGCAACAGTGCAGTGTATAAATAGAAAATTTGTACATAAATCAAGGATAGTAAGGTGGAGAATGACAAATACAAACAAAGGCAATCAATAAACTAAGGCACAGAGAAACAAAAATATCACAATAACAACAATAAAAACAGCACATCACATCTAAACACTAAGGTGTCACAGACAAGCAAGCACAGTGGACCGAAATCCTTCGGCAAATATAAGCCGGAATTTCCACTGCGGGAAATCTACAAATGTCCCTAAAAAATGCCTAACATGGGCCCTGGTGTGAAGCTAAGATGAATCCCACGTAGGTCTCCGCCCAACCTTCCCGCATGGCACATAGAACATTGAGATTAAATGTAGACATATCTATCCCTGGAGCAACGATCAGTTTCCAGGCATTGAAGATGGATTTCTTGAGAGTGAATCTGCGACGACATTGTCAGATCCGGGAATAAATTGTATATCAAAGTTATATGGTTGGAGTAAAATTACGAAACGTGCGAGCTTTGGATTTCTGTGATTTGCTCGCTTCAAAGCAGCAACCGCTTTCTGGTCCGTTTGGACGATGAAAGGTGCTCCCAGTAGATAACGCTGCAATTTCTGTATTGACACTCCTAGCAGCTCTTTCTCAATGACAGAGTACTTCATCTCAGCATCAGACAGTTTGCGTGAGATGTACAAGACTGGATGCAGAATTCCGTCATGCTCTTGAAGTAAGGATCCTCCGAGCCCGAAATTACTTGCATCTGTTCGGATAATGTAGACTTTGGCAATATCAGGTAGCCTCAAAATAGGAGGTTTAGAAAAAACATCTAAAATTTTGTTAAATGCTATATTGCAATTATTTGACCAGCTTACCTTTGTTGGCATTCCCTTTCGCAATAGGGATGACAATACAGCTGTGATATTAGACAAATTAGGAATGAATCGACTGTAGTATTGGACTAGTCCCAGTAAACTGCGAACTTGTTTCTTCGTAGTAGGGATAGATAAGTTAAGGATCTTGGAGACATTTTGAGGTATAGTCTGAAGACGACCAGAACCAACAGTATGACCAAGAAAAGTAAGTTCCTTAAATGCAATCTGGATTTTTGTAGGTCTTGCAGTAAGATTATGTAACCTAAGAGTATCCAGTAAAGAACGAAGTCCTACGAAATGTTCTTCAAAAGATGAACTAAACAAACAGATATCATCAATGTATGTTATGATATCAGACCTATGAGACAAAATTTTGCGCATCATTCGAATGAATGTGGCAGGTGCGTTCATGAGCCCAAAAGGCATGACATTCCACTGGTATAACCCACGTGGTGTCGAAAACGCAGTAAGAGGTTTGGCATTTTCGGTTAATGGAATCTGCCAATAACCTTTAGTTAGATCTATTTTAGTGAATAGATTAGCATTGGATAGACGAGCAAGTAGATCGTCAAGTAATGGATGAAGTTCCGCGTCTGAAACTGTTTTAGTATTTAGTTTGCGATAATCTACGCATAACCTAATATTATTATCCTTTTTCCAGACAATAACTAATGGAGAAGAATATGGAAAATTACTAGTTTCAATAATTCCTAAACTCAACTTCTGATTTAGTTCAAGTTCTATTTTGTTTCTATAATGGCGTGGCACAGGATATGGACGTTGACGGATAGGAATATCATCATTAAGGATGATATCATGAGAGATAATGGATGTTCGACCAGATAGGTCAGTAAGAATATCAGAAAAAGATTCTAAAAGATTGGATACTTGGCAGTGTTGTGGAGATGTTAAAGAAGATGAGATATCAACATCTCGCCAAGATTCCGTAGAATTCAAAGCAGGTATGAGACGTGAATGTCAGGGAAGGAAGATTCCTCCTCCTGAATCACTGATAAGTTAGAATAATGACAAAAACTACCGACATTGTTGTCCTTGTCATGGAAAAGAGAATGTAACTGCTCAGGTCTAGTGTGAAATTCTTTGAGCATATGAAGATGAACAATACCTAATGGTGACTGGAATTGCCAAGTCATCACAGGTTGAGACATGAAATGCATAGGCAAGTCATTAGTAGAATGAACCATCACTGCTAAATGAACAGTGTCACTAGCAACAGACATATTACTGACAAAAGAATGAACAAAATAACACAAAATAGTCTGTGAAGAAGACGTGGACAATTAATAGGAAATAAATAATCAACTACATGGCAGCATGTTACGAAAGATGATAAGAGTATCCCTGTGATCAAAGGCCACAATGAGAAGAATAAGTATGTGTGCGAGGTGGTAGTCCCAAAAGACGTGCAAACATCTATGGGGACATCATAAGATGGAGGCACAACATTGTCAACTTGAGTGACAATCGCTGTACATGTAGAGTTAAGGTCTTTACCTACAGAAATATCAGATATGATATTACTGTGAATATCATCATGAGGAGTCTCCTCACCATTTTCCAAAATGGTACAGAGACCAAAACTGGAATATACTATGCCACATGTATGATAATTGCTGGCAGGTAACTGAGCCATATCAATGCCTGCATATGCAGTAAACCTGTGTCGTCGTTCCCACATTTCAATCTCCTCTGGCGAGCAGTCCTTGCTCCCATGGATGCGACCAACCGGGAGATCTGCGACTGGGTTATTCAATAAACATACTTTGACCTTCCCTGAAAAGAATGGAGTATGAATATGAACAATTGCTGTGGGGTAAAATTCAATTGTTCCCCCAAATGTTATACACTTCACACAATTTTCTGTGGAACACGAAGGGTGTACAAGCGACTGTCTAATCCCAAAAGTCGTTATCCCTGAGTACTGATACTTGGGTACCATTTACAAATCCTCTGTTGAATACAAGAGTACCAGTGCCGTCATGGGCCGAGAGACTAACCGCAGGAAGAGGATGTCCGCACTTCAGAACTGTAGTACTGTCTTTCTGAAATAAAGTTAGACATTCCTGGCAACGATTCGCAACATCAAAGTCAAAGGAGTAACATGCAGAAGCGTGAACCTAGTTATTCAAGTCCTGATTACCTATAGGTGCACTGCTGGTCAGTGCCGCCCCTGCATTATGTTCAGACCTCTGTGGTCCACGTGAACAAGATCGCTGCCTCTGGCGATCAACAGAATTACCCTGATTTCTAAAGTTTTGACTGTTATTTCTATTTCGGTAATGTTGATTGTTATTATTCCTTTATCATTTTGAGAGAAAAAATTGTTTGGTTTCCTCCAATTAGGACTTTGTTGAAAATTGTTATTATATCTATACTGAGGTGACTGGTTACGAAATTGTTGTCGACCTCTATTATAGTTATCATTCCTGTTGAAGTTACTATTTCTAGCATAGTTGTTGTCATTATATTTCCTAGGCATGAAATTCCTGTCTAGGCTCTGAGATCTGGTTCTAATATTATTATTATAAGTTGTAGCAGAAGCAACAGGGAGAGAATCTTTAACTTGGCTATTACTAATGCATGCATTCGGATGTGTGATGCAGTATTGTCTTGCTAATATTTCCATAGACGATAGATCTGATGGCTTGCATTCCTGTAAGAAAGACCAAAATGGCTTGCTTACCGAGGATAACACCTTATCCCTTAGCAATAGATCCACAAGTTTATCATAAGATTTCTCAATTCCTGATAGTTGAACCCATCTATTAAACGTAAGTCGTATGGCAGCGACAAATTCAGAGAAGTCTTTCCCTGACTCAGGAATCATAGTTTTAAATTTAACCCGATATCCTTCATCATCAAGTTGGAAACATTGTAATAGCACTGCTCTAGCAGCATCATAATCGTTCCTATGTGACTCATCCATTGTTGTAATGGCAGTCATAGGTTCTCCAGTCAAAATTTGCAGCAGTTTGGTAACCCTTAATGACTTATCTAGTTTATGTGCAATGCATACACCTTCATAGCATGCAAGGTAGCATGACACGTCATCAAAAGTTGGGTTAAATATAGGTAATTTAAATTTATCATTACCCTTATTATTACCTGTGGAAGTAGCAGTATTTGAATCACCATTATTGCTATTATTTCCAGTTTGACTTCTTAATTTCAATTCTTCTAAACGTAGAAGCATTAACTTCTCTTCATGTGCCAATGTAGAGGCTTTCCTCTCCTCCATTTCCTTATCATGTTGCATTTTTTCCTTTTCTGCAACAAGTTTTTTCTCTTCTGCTTCAATCTCTTGGAGACTTTTTTTTCTTCTTTAGCCTCCTGTTCTGCTTTCTTCTTCTTTTCTTTAGCTTCCTGTTCTGCTAAATCTTGTTTAGCTTTGGCTAACTCAGCCATTGCAAATTCTTTCAACGCCTCACCTTTGTAACCAAATTCTTTTCCAATCCTCATACAAGATTCCAGGGTAGCCATATTAAATATATACTGTGACTCACTTAGCCAATTAAATCAATGACAAGTTGCTTTACAATCCAAGCACAACATTTGTGGCTATTATTATTATTGATGTGCCTTACTCAGGCTAAAAAAATAGTGGCAAATGGTCTACTAATATACTGCAATCAATAATTATTGTTATCATACAAAATTTGCATAAATCACTATGCAACGCATATTAATAAAGTGTCATGAAGGAAAAAGACAACAGGAACAGTAAAACAAAAGTATATTACAAACAATATCACGCCACAAGATTGAACGACACACGAGCAAAACGCTTGTAATAACTAAATCAAATTTACTAGTGAAACAATTACGAAAACAGTAAACTAGGTCAATCTACAACAAGAAATCTAAAAATAGACATGTACAGGACCCAATACAGACAGCTGATTTTGTAAAAAACTAAACGACAGAAAGGTCAGACCTACAAATGTATAACGAACAAAGACGCAAATAAGAAGAATGAAACAGAGTACAATGAAAATACAATATAGATAAACAAAACGGTACAACTAAACATATACTATCGTAAGAGACGAGTAGCGATCAGAACTTCAGCAAGGTTTTTCTCCTTGTACCGGAATTATCACTCAATTGAAATGTACAATTCTAATCCCTAGAGACACGACCTCGAATCTGTGACCATCCGGAGAGGTATAACAGATTCAAAGTTCCTGAGCCAACCGCCCACATAGATAATATACTAGACATACATATAGATACATATAACATATATTAACAAATAGAAATACGTTTGGGACTGCCAACAAGAAATAACCTGGCCAAAAAAAAAATGTTTTCAAGCACTGATAGTACTTATCTTAACCAGCCGAAAAAATCCCCGCTGACGCTAGTATGCACCATAAGGCTAAGCCAGGAGGCAGACTGGTGGCTTGAAACAGGCTTCATGCATCATAACAGCATTTCCCTTGATCAAGATGAGGCCATGGTAGACTTGTAAATTGCTATCTTGATAGAAGGTTTCAGTAAAACTTGACCAGCTGACATCTTGTTGAAAAAACTGTGCCTTGGCAGAACTCCCAGTGTGCATGCGCAGTATAGCTGGCCTTTATGCAAATTTCTGCCAATGGCAAAGTTCGCACAATAACTTTGAAATTTCTTTACACTCAAAGTTTCTTCAATTTGAAAATACAAAGTTCTTGACAGTTCGCATCTTCACATTGGCCACCATTTCCTCTCTGTTACGTTGGGGTTTGTGTGTGTAAGAGAGATTGTTATAACAGTGCTGACACGACATTGAATGAAGTGGGTGTCAAGTCATTGCGTGAACTTTAATAAAGTTGAGAACGACCTTCGTGGCTGGGTCCACGAAACATGGCATGTTTAATGTTGACAATACGACAGTTCTTCATTGAAATACATGCATGGGTAAAACATCATAAAGGCATAGAACATCTCAGTCAGTCCATCTGTACACATCTCGCCGCTGTACTAGGAATGCCTTAGAACAGGTTATCATTCAAGTAATGTGGACGAGAAAGTGACGATGCTTGAAATTTCATAGTAGACTTACTTCTTCACAAGTCCGGAGTCATCATAAACAAAGTGGCGGCCTCCAACATACAAGCCACTTAACAAAAATACTTGAATTCTCCACCGAATAACGAGAGCTCATAAAACACGCCTGACTAGGACGGAAGATTCTAACAGAAGGCCTCGACTAACGGTCTGCATAAATTAGCGCAGCACCTAACACGTCATTATCACCTAGTGACATAATATCTATATCGCGTTCAATTACAATTCTTATAAGTGTATAAATACATCATGTTTGCCCCAGATAGAATTGTTACCGCGTATATTAAACTGCTAACAAAACTAAGTGTGGTCAACATGTAAAATACATTATAATCTTCTTTAACAACATAGAAAAGAAAAGCTCGACTAAAACATGCAGCAGTGACAAGGAGCACAAAAAACAAGCAGCCACTTATCTGGAAAAAAATTTCGGTCCTCGCAAACGCAATGTTGATAGGTATCGGGCGCTGCATGGTGAGCAAAAGACTATCAGTACTATGATCCATCGTTGACTCTCACAATATGGCTTGACACGATGTACAGGTTGACCACGCAGAGGTCAGTGAGGTCGACCGTTAAACAGCAATCTTGAAAACAACAGAGTCTTACTTACTTACTTAGTCGTTCCCCTTCTACCGTGAGGTGCAGAGGTTTGGAAGAGAGAGCGCCAGACCATTCTATCAGCAAACAACAGAGTCGTGGATGGTAAATTCTTGTCGCAATAGTCGACGTATCTTGAAACTGGTAGTAGGAATTCGTAGGAGCATCTTTACTTGAAAAAACCAATTTTCCCTATATACTGGCCGCCAAACTGTTACCGGTGTGTTTTCTTTAACGGGACTGTCGCTGACAATGATGTTGTCAGTGCTGTCGGGCTTACTACATGTGGCTGACGTGTATCTTGATAATGCGAATATGATGTGGGCCGTTACTTTGGCTTATGGTGATGACAATTGAGTTCGGTAACTATGTTTAAAGGGTCAATGCAGGATGACCAACTGGCACAGATAAACACTGTACTCGTTGGGAGAGTTAGTGTTAACAATATATTTATTCATGACGAAAACTTTACATCCACAGTTTACAGACATTCTTCATCAGCAATGGTCATGGTAGAAAAATGTACATAGCATAATTACGATTCACCAAAGGCGTTGACTGACTGCACCAACCATTACCACACCAAGGTTAACGGATTAGTGATATACATGGTTCTGACGAAGTGACCATGTTAATATTCTTTACGTAGTTATTTATATTCCTTTACGCTTCAATCAGTTCCTAGCGTTAGAGGGACACACTAGCAACTTGACACATCTGGTCAAGTTGAAGCTCTGCCATAACGGTACAGGAGACGAAGTATCGGAGGCAAGATACTTAAAACGAGCCGTTTCTGGCTAAATATTCAAATTATAAGCTTCTTGGCATAGCTCTCTTAAGAAGAGTGTATTCATCTTTTTAGATGATCATAATGGCTACTTATTTGCGTCTTCCCTTGACTTGGGTAAGAACCTTATAATCAATCACGTCTATACAAGACGCTAGTTATCTCCATCTGCCTCCAGTACCTTGCCCGGATAGCAAAAAAATCACTGTGACAAACCACGCCATACCCGTTTAAGAATGGTGCACGGTCGTATGCAAATAATTAAACATACAATTAACCTAGATGCACACAAATGTGCGTCTACAAAACACTAGACGCACATGTGAGGATCTCAAACATTTAACTCTCCCTCTATGAATATAAAATAACTTAACACATACATGATTTTGTTCAGTAAGCTCTTCCCCATTAAGACAATTCCTAAACAGCTTATATTAGAAAAACACTTCACAACCTGGATCAGAACTCATGGCTTTGGAATGGGCATGCATGGAGAACAAGGTGGAGAATTAGTACATTCAACAGTATTGAAAGACGAGCATGGGCTATTAGAAGCATAAGTTCACAGTTGAAATTTATAATGGCGACACATTTGCTACAGATTTCTTCATCTGTCAGTGTACAAATTCACCCCAGGAAAAACGAATGATATATGAGAGAAATTTTGAGATACAGCGTGTTCGTGTGTATAATATTTGGAATGCTAATAGTCATATTTCTGATACTTTGTGGGTATACATATAATAAATTATATCATTATATTGTATTAACACATTTCCACATTTTAATTTACAATGTATAGCATTAACAGCGTTACTTCTTAAACATTTCTCAGTAGCTATTTATGCTCACGCACTCTGTATAGCACAAGTAATAGAAATTTAACCATGATTAATTACTTGTCAATTCATGCTTTGATAATTCCTATTTGAAATATGCTGTAAAAAAATTTCAGTGATGTCTATTTTATATTAATATATAAATTGAGTACAGTTTATCCATACTGTTTCCAACAATACATTTGCAGCGAATGTTTAATTACCCCATATCGAATGTCTAGAGCACTAGGACTGGAATTCCCGAATGCCTGTAAGAATTTGGCCCAGTGACCGACAGGTAGCTGGATTCAATGCGGGTAACTAACTAAAAGCGCATTGGCAAACAGCCGTGAGCTACTTAAAAAACATTTACAAGTAGTAATCTGTTTTAAAACAATACTGTGATACCGAATGTTAAATCTGATTTTCTTAGAATTTGAAATTTTAGACATGCCATTTTTAAACGTGCATAATAATTTTATAACAGTTGTAAGGCTCTTTGAAAAACCTCACTTCTAATCCCATTTTCTCATATTGCGCACATGATGCTGATTTTGTAAGGGTGAAGCACAAATGTTCTCATTTTTCAGAATGTTGCCTCATGATGATGTGTATCTGGGCCAGTTATTAAGAAATACCTGTTTCCTTTTCTTTTTTCTTCTTAGACACATTTCTCAGATATCACATATATGTGCTTTTCCGGTTTTTGTGTCTAACTGTCTAACACATCTAAACATCAACAGTTGGTCTGTAGAGCCAAAATTAAGGAATCTCTTGCAGGTGTCCTTATTTTACAGGACAAAATGGGATACTGAACTGCAATATTAGATTATGAACTGATTTTTTTTTTCAATTGACTTTAGAAAAGAAAAAAAGAATTTATTTTATTTGAATGAGGCTTACACTGACCGCACCCCAATGTTATTATTTTAAAAAGCTTGGAGCGGACAGTTGGGTAAGTTTTTTTTCTTCCAAGATGTATGCTTTTTTTTTTTTTAAATCTTAGAAGGAGCAATTTCATTAACATAAATTTTCCTACATACTTTGTTATCATGTTATTCAGTTTTGTTAACTGTATTGTATAAACTTTGTTGTGTGCGCATTGCATGCTTTTTATCTGTGTTTTAATAATTAGCCTTTGAAGACTAATTCACAGGAGTTTACTTATATCTGAAGTGTTTAAAGTTTGGTTAATTTTAGAGTCAGTAGTTTTTTTTTTTTAGCATTTTGTTTTTATCTGCTAATTGTATTGGGGGAGGGAGCCTCAGTTTACACTGGAATTAGGTTTCTCACATACTGGCGTTTATTAACAGTAGACAAGGATGCCATTGAAAAAAGACACTTATTATTGAAAGGGAAGTTGGCAAGATACATTCCTAGCCTATAAAATTACCTTTTATTATTTTAGTCAAAGTGATTAAATGGAAAACACCGAATGTATGTTGTTAATGCATTAAATAAAGTATAAATTGTGATTTAGCGTAATGCTGACTTAGCTATGGTGATGATGTCTTTCTGTTATCTATATGATCTCTGGTGTGTTGAATCACCTGTGTCTCTTTAATCATTTTCCATGTCACGTGGTATGATGTTGAAGTATTGCTGTCTATCTCTTCTTGTTTAGCTGAATTTACCAGTTGTCGTCACTTTCCAATTTTTTTCCCTTGGCGTGTTCAAAGAATGTTGACTATTTTGTGCCTTAACTTTTCATTAATTGACAGCTTTCTTTTGTTTGTCTAACTTTCTCATGTTTTAGCTGTACACTGCAACATTCTTAGGAGCTACATATCTGCTTCCTCCAGTTTCATATTTATTATTTTTTCCCTTTTATAATTTTCCCTCACTCAGTTTTCCAGTCCCTATGTCTTTTCTTACTTTGAATTTTCTCTTTAATTCTGGTAGCAATGGCAGACATTTTGGTCCTGCCATGTAATCCAAATCATGGAGTTTTTGTTCTTATTTTTATGTTTTCTACTTAATTCTCACTTTCTTTCCTTTCTGTTTTTGTTCCTGAAGAAGGCCTTGTGACCGCACACTGTTTTTTCTCCAAGTAAGACGTATATACCTTTTTTTTATTTTTTCCTCCACTCTTCCATTTACCCCAGTCTTTCTCAGTCCTCATATGTTTATTATCCAGTTCTCTCTTGCGTGAAGTAATATAAGGATGTATATAGCATCAAAATACTCACTTCCTCACAGCCAGTGATAGTTTTGTGTTAATTCTGTGAAAAGCAGATTTTGCCTTTGCAGCTGCCTTCTGATGTTACAGTAGATCCAAAATAAACTGTTTCCTTCTTTAATGTCTTTTCTTTTAGAAACATTTTAAATTCTGTGATTACCTTTTTTCTTGATACAACCATTATTTCTATCTTCTTGGCGTTTAAAACTTTGGTGATAATAAGTGAAGATATCTCTAATAGAATGTGGAAGTCTTTATTTTTTGTTTCATTTTATTAAAAGTGTGTTGTCTGCATTTCTGATGTTACTGAATATTCAGACAAATAAAACATTGTCGCATACATGCACGAAAAGAATGTGCAGTGAAATTGTGTTGTCACTAGTAAAAGCATATAACCTCCATCCCGCTCTGGGTGGGTTATTAGTTTCTTCATGTTACAGTAGTATAGGAAGTCATCATATTTTAGAATTATTGGTAAAATGGTGAATAAGTTAGCATCCAGGATAATAAGTAAAAATTGATCAGTGCAGCTCTGTAGCCTGTTTTCTTTCCTAGAAGAATACTTATCAAAAGTCAGCAGCACATGGAAGCATTCATAAGATGAAAAATAGGATGCAATATTGAGAAATCTGAAAGAGATGGGTATTCGTTTAATAGGTCAACAAACTGAAAACAGGAATGTTTCTACTAAACCATCAACCTCGTTTTACCAATATGAATTAATACTGGGAGTGCCAGTCGTTTCACTGTGTTTAACAGAAAGTAACAAAATGGATAAGGGAAACATTGTTAACTAATGGTTTAGGATGACTTATCATCATCATCTCAACCCGTAACCCATCATGGGTCATAGGGGTGCCATGGTGGAAGCATCAGCAGACTGGGTCCTCCACTGCTCTCTATCCTCAGCAATGCGTACCAGTGTGGAAAAACCGTGCCCTGCCCATTCTTTGATGTTATCAGCCCAGGATTTTCTGTGCCTTCCTCTTCTCCGTTTACCCTCGACTGTTCCCTGGAGGATCATTTTCAAAAGGGAGTCATGACGAGTTACTTGCCCAAACCAGACAAGCTTTCGACGTTTCACTACTGACAAAAGTGGTTCTTGGTGGCCTGCATACGTGTTTATTTTCTCTCTGACATAAACATTTGTTTTGTGCTCTTTATAGCAAATGCGCAAAATTCTTCTATAACATTTATACTCGAAAGCCTAAATCCTTCACTCCTTATCTGCAGTGAGTGTCCAGCCCTCACACCCATACAAGAGAATAGATAATACAAGTGATTTGTATAATTTGATCTTTACAGGAAAACTGATGTTACTTTTTCAGATCACATTCAGCCTTGTCATGGCAGCTGAGGCCATCTCAAGTGTTGTCTTGATTTCTTTACTTGATCTTCCATCACTACATATAGTGGACCCATGATATTTAAAGGTGTTAACTACTTCTAACGTTTGCCCATTTAACGTAATGTTGGTCGGTACATGTTTCTTATGGCTATTCACCAATATCTTGCTTTTTTCTATATTAATTTCCATCCCATACGTTCTTATTACTTTCTCCAGTCTAGAGGTAAGGTCTTGAAGTTCTGATTCTGTTCCAGCTATAAGATCGATATCATCAGCAAAACGTAGATTGCAAAGAGGTCGGCCTCTTTGCAATCTACGTTTTGCTGATGATATAAGGATGACTTATAGAAGATATTTAAGCCTGAAGAAGTAACTTATAATACAGAAATGCACATCTTGGAATGACGTTCATATTTTTTCTATTATAGTTTGGTATATGTTAAACTGGCTATGGGTGGGGAAGAGATGCTGAGAGCAATTAGTGATCAGCTCTTGAAGAATGACACTGCAATGGATCAGTCATCAAGGTTAAGACTCATGGAGTTTGGCCTCAGACATAAGGCTAGCAGAGATGGATGTATATAATTAGCAAGATACAGGAACAGTTAGCATTCACACTCTTCACACTCATCGACATATGCTGAGGGAGACTGAGCACCTATGGGTTTGCCCGGAATGCAGTGATGTCGAACAACAACAATATCGTAAACATCTTTTAATGCCCTCCAAGGACTAACTTTTCATACATGCTTATTATGTGGAAGAGTGAATTAAAATTAAACAGGACATTTTATAACCTGGGTCCTGAAGGAAGAAATTATTGGATTGTTTCACATATCAGTAACATTGTTTACATCGTTATAAGTCAATATCAACGAACCAAATTGAATTGAAGTTTTCTGAAACCACAGAGATGAACACCACAATATTGTTACTGTATTGATACATACAAAGTTATATATTTGAACACACTATATAATGTTATTGTTGTTCTGAATCTACATTGTTGGACTCTAGGCAAACCCATAGGTGCACAGTCTCCATGAGTAAATATTAAAGGGTCTGAATGCTGATTGTCCCTGTAGTGTGCTGGTTGTATACACGACTGACCCATTCTCTCTTATGTCCATCTCTGCAAGTTTTAGACAAACTCCAGTGGCCTCAGTCGTGTTGATTCATTGATTGTAGTGTCGATCTCTGACAGACGATCATAAATTATTCTTAGTATCTCTCTCTTATTCATATTCAATGTACCGACCACGAATGCTATCAAGGCTAGTCTTGTCAGCTGTTGCATTACCGCGCACTCCTACATGACAAGGACAGTAGATCCACACCAGTTCCTGAAGAGACTTGTAAGTTTTCCATTCATGTCCTAGCCATCCATTTTGGACCTTCTGAAGCATGAACTGACAGTCTGATACAATAACTGCCATGGTTACTGTAGTCTCATTCAGCCATCTCAGTACTGCAGTAGCTCCCTGTATCTCCATTCTCATCCTGGAGGTTTTTGTCAGGTAAGCTCCACTCTGTTCAGTGATGACCCTGCCCATACCCTAGCTAAGAAGCCCCTTCCTGATTTCTCACTATGGAAATCAGGCCTGTCAATGAATACTATGGTATCATCATTCTCATCATGATGATTTATCAGCTGATTAATTTCCATTCCTGCTTTTCTATTACACCAATCTCTACACTCCATTACCAAGGGTGATGATGACTTGCTGGTAGTTTGTCCAGTTCTCTCCCAATTTACTCCAATCTTCCACCTTCAGCATTTCTTCAACTGTGGTCACCTGTCTCTATCTGTGCCATTCATGACATCCCACTTTTGCTTCTCGCTTCTTTGATGTCAGCAATGTTTCTATGCAGGTGGTGTATTTTGCCTGTGGTTACACACATATAGGCTTTTCCCTGTGCCAGCATATATATGTCTGAATGTTATCAACAGAAGTTCAAGCATGTACCTCATTGTCCCAATGGGGGTATCTCTTGTACAGCCCAAAACTATCTAAATTCCTTCACTTTGAATGCATTCTAATCATTCACATTGTGACCTTGACAACGTGAGTAGTCCCATCCCATAGTTGATTACTGACATCACCGGCTGATGATACAGCATAAACAGTAGTCTCTGCTTCAGTTGTCCAGTGCCATTGTTTTTAGAGCTTCCTGTGCCATTGTCGTTAGAGCTACCAGGCTGCACTAGCACTTCTGTATAGTTTGCTCAACATGGTATTTACAGTAGAACTCCATTTATCCGAACCCCATGGGACCGAGCATCGTTCGGATAATCAAATGTTCGGATAATTGGATTACATAATGTATCGAGTACATGTACACATATTTCTAAAAATAATTAACCATCACAAGGAAAATACACTATAAAACATATTTACTTGTACTGTAATAATAATACCCACACTGTATTAGATCACTGTATCACCAAAATCTTTTATTACACTACAGTGCATGTACTACTTGTATTAATTATTTTTGTTAAGAAAGAGAAATGTTTTCAAAATAACATTACAAACGATTCAAAACCAGGCGCAACTTACGTATGTATGTACTTGCACAGATGTAGCCCACTATTTAAAATAATGAGGAATCCTCTTTTGCACCAAACTGGATAGTCTCCTTTTGGCTGCTAAGTACCGCATTCTCTTCAACAGCAGAAGCTGTGTAGGACAGCTGTCATCTTCTTGCTCGTACCAAGCCATCGCTGTTTCTAGTGCTATAAAGGCCTCTTCAGGACTTGGTCGACGTTTTGGTTTTTCTTCATAATCTACAAGTACTTCATGTACTTCTGAGGAGTCTTCATCATCGGTCACTACATGTATTTGGTTTTCTTCTTGCACAAAAGACAAAATTTCTTCGTCATTCAAAAACTGAAAACCAGAATCATTATCATCTAGCCACATGTGTGCATCATCTTTGTCACAGTCCGAAAATCCGGGCATTGCTTGAAACAGTTCCACAACTTCATTTATACAATCATCATTTGTGTCCACTGCAGTAGTTTCATTTCCTCCTTTTTTCCCAAGCAATCTATTCCAAGCCTTGTTGAGATTATCTTGTGACAGGGTGGTCCAAGCATCAGCTAACATATAGCAGCAGTCTTTGAGATTAAGCTTTTTGGAAAACGCCACCACACTTTCTTCATCTTCAGCCAACAATAAACGACGCAGGACTTCCTTCTTGTACATCTTTTTAAGCTTTGCTATAACACCCTGATCCATTGGTTGAATCAGTGCTGTTACATTGGGAGGCAGAAAAATTACTTTAAAATTTGCATCAACTGCATTCAATGTATCCGTCTCTGGATGAGATGGTGCATTGTCCAGTAGAAGAATTACTTTTCCAGTTTTCTTTTCTTGTTCTCTCAACCTCTTCACATTTGGGATGAACTGATTTGTATACCAATCAAGAAATATTTCACTATTCATCCAAGCACTCTTCTGTGCTTTGTAACACAATGGGAGACATGTCACATTCTTTAAACAACGTGGTTTTTTGGCTTTGCCGATCATTAGCACCGGTAAACGATGACTTCCACTGGCATTCGCGGCTACCAAAATTGTTACTCTCTCTTTGCACTTTTTAAACCCAGGGGCAGCTGCTTCGCGCTGAGATGCAAGTGATTTTTGAGGCAATGATTTCCAGTATAAGCCAGTCTCATCGGCATTATACACATCATCGAGTGAATAACCTTCTTCTTCCAAAAAAGCCAAGAATGTTTCTTTAAAATTTTTAGCGGCAGTTGCATCGCTAGATAAAGATTCCCCTTGAATCTCCAATTCTCGTATGCCATGACGAGATTTAAAGTTTCTTAACCATCCCTGGCTAGCCTTAAAGTCAGGAGGACCGTCAAGTTGATTGTTGAACTGAAGTGCCTTTTCACACAACAGAGAACCAGAGATAGGTTCCCCTTTGCTTCTTCTTTGCACAAACCATATATACAAAGCCTCTTCCAATTTCACATCTTTCGCATTTCTCATGGTTTTACGTTTCTTCGACCCATTTTCACTATCAAATTTCGATGCAAAACTCATAATTTTATCCTTGTTACTTTTGATGTCAGAGACGGTAGCTTTCCCAACATTGAAAATCCTCGCAAGTGAAGACACAGTTTCACCTTGTCCTAGTCTCTTGATAATTTCTGTTTTCGTTTCAATTGACAAAACATTGCGGTTCCTTTTATATGCTTTAGGCCTACTGGAAGATGCCATATCGCACAGAGAAATACTTGTACACCAAAATTATTCTGCTGTAGTAGCAGACACAATTATTTTAAGTTGAACTGTCTGTTTAGCCAGTGTTCTACCTAGAACGCACACGTACACTGGATTGGTAAACCAGATATTAACTGACTTTATGATCTAACTGACTTCCTGTACGTAAGCGACCGACCATTAGCCCATCCCATTCTCTACAAATTGTTCGCACACATTTGAAGTTTGCCGCATCAAACGATTCAGAATTTTAGTCTAACGTGACTGTGGCATCTGATTTTTTTTTTTTCTGGAAAAAGTGTTCGGATAATTGGATGTTCGGATAATTGGGGTTCGGATAAATGGAGTTCTACTGTATATGATTTCAGCTTGTCCTGCTTTTCACTGTTCTGCAAATGGAGAATAATGTTAGGATGGTCTGCTTGCATTTATGGAGTTTTTCCAAGGAGCACCACATCACACAGGCCTTATCGGGATTAACCTTTGAAACGGTTTTCTCGCACCATCTAGAAACCTCTTGTAGTGTCTCATGTATACCTTTGGCCATTTCCTTTCTGTCTGAGTCAGTCCTGTAAATGAGTATGCCATCTGCGAAAGTGTAGATATTCACTGGTGACAGTGGAGAACCTGGGCATATGTGCCTTAGTTCTGACGTCCAGGTTCCCAAGCAAAATGCAATGGATCCGCTCTGACAAGGTAGACTATCCATCCGGTCATCTACGAATTTACCTCACAAATCCATTAAATGGGATATCTTACTTTTTACTTTTTTGTTCCAATCTGAAGATTGCATTCTTGAACCAAGTGTGCCTCACTGGCTGTGGTGAGCCTCTGTTGTAAAATGTCTGCAATGTTGTCTATCCAGCTACCTCTTGGTTTTTCCTGTGCTCTGGAACCAGATCTTCTACTGTTGTACTGGCGTAGTGGTAAAGTATCAGACTCTTTTTTCACGAGATGGCCACACCACTTCATTTTTTGTCTCTCTGTATACTTGATGCAGGATGTAAAAAAAAAAAGATTCCTTTACATGCCCAATGAGGCATATTGGGAATATGGTGTTAGGCCCATATTTTCTTGACTAGAGAAAATATGGTCAGCATCACGCCAGCCGCCTTAAGGTAGTGGTATACCCAGAAAGTGTAAAAAAAAAAAATCCACCAATTTTCATTTTCATGCTTTAAATCATCGTCAACATGTTCTTGAACTAAAAATAATTCATAGAAGCTTAGAGATACTCTGGTTTGATAGGAATCAGTGTTTTTCTACACACACCCCCTTGAGTGATTTGCATAGCAACCAATGTTTATAGTTGGTTACCATGTGAATAATGACCCAACATGAAGGTGCGTAATTGTAAAACTGCGAAATTATAATTATACTGAGGCAACAGGAAAAAGATATTTATAATTTTTCCACGGGGAATCACTCAATGATTTCTTATGAATTTTTCAAAAGTGTGTGTCTAGAAAGCTTTGATCGTAAATTTCAACATTTGTTACAAGCATTGTGCATTTTCACCAACATCAACTCTATTTATTGCTAGTTTTATACTGATTCTGTATAATAGTAGTTAGCAGAGCTTCTTTTGTTCACAATGGGAAATAAGACAAAGACTGGGAGGCGTGTAAACCAACAAACCGTTGCCTGAAAATGAGACACCTATTGTCGATAGTGACGCTATAAAGCCTCTGTGCTCCTCAGCAAAGAAAATAAAGGTCATAAAGGTCCAAGAAAGTGAAGGACAAGCTAAAAATTACAACAGAGGAAATGGGTTTATTCTTATGGATGTAAAACTACTGTTTGGGTTTTTATGCGCTAACTTTAGATGTGACAAATGTTATCAGTACTCACTGACCTGTGAGATCGTCGAAGAGACTCAGAATGGCTTTTGTCATGAAATCAGTATCAAGTGCACAAACTGTGGCGAATGGAATGCCAATTTCAATACCTCTGATGTTTCATCTTCAGCTACTCACAAACAAAGAAGTAAATGTGCGAATGGTGGCATTTGTGCGTTCTATTGGGAAAGGCCACAGTGCATTGCAGAATTTTTCGATATACATAACACAAGTCAACCCATGGCAAAGAAAGCATACAGGAGAACGCTGCACAGGATCTATTCAGCAAGTAAGGGCATTGCAATGGAAAGACCCTGAGAGCACTGAAAAGGGGATTCATAGACACTGCAGCTGCAGTAGAAGGAGACCTTTATTCAACAGGAGCTCATTAAACTTCATTTTGTGAGTTCTTTTTCTGTTTTTCTTTGTTTTCTCGGAATTGTCTTTTTAGCATAATTGGTGATCTTTGAAACAAGATATCTCTGGATCTGTACATTCAATTGACATGAAAATTAACACAGTTGGTTGTCATATAATCTTACAGATTCTGACCTAAAATGGATACAATTGAATTCAGAGTTTTAGTTTTATGACCATCATGCATATATAATGAGGCACAAATATCAAACATTCCAGAAATATAAATTTTGAAAATTCATTAAAAATTAACCTTTCTGTCAATCTCTGTCATTTTAGTTCATGACCTCACGCTATATATAATGATTCAATTTGCCAAGTTTCAGTCAGATCCTTGTACAAATAACATAGTTATGATGTTTTAAAAAAGGTGTATAATTTATTTACTACGGCGGCCATATTGGATAGCTAATTTGTATAATTAATGAATTCATTATGTGGACAAACATTTTAAGTCCATACTAACACTATACCCATGGTTGTTTGATTCTGAAAGGAAAATTTGAGTTTTTTACCCTATCAAGGTATCCTACTACCTTAATCTTCCCAGAGTTGCTCTGGTACCCTATTCATAAGGCTGGGTCTACTTTTGGGCCGTTTGCAGTCTAAAAAAATCCCATCTCAACTAGGGATCAAACCATGGACCTCTGAGTTAGGAAGCCAGTGCACTAATCACTGCGCTACCGTGGCTGGATGTAGTACCTACAATTTTTCTGATGTTATCATTTCTCATTTTTCTCTCCTGGTAACATTAATATCTTTTCTGAAGCATTTCAGCTCACAGGATGTAATTTTCCCCTCCCATGCCTTGAAAAATTTTCAATCACAGTATCCAACAAATACCATGTACTCCAACAGCTGGGAGATGAAGCAGATACGGAAGACCACTGGCAAGGAGTAAAAAAATATGGAACGAGACACTTAAAGAAGTACTGAGAAAAAGACAACATCAGCACAAAGCATGGATAACAACAGAAACCATAACCAAGATAGAAGACAGGAAAAACAAGAAAGCAGATTTAAACAGAAGCAAAACCAGAAGCTTCAAAGCCAAGGCTCATGAAGTGTACATAGAAGCAAACAAAGAAGTAAGAAGAAACACCAAAAGAGACAAGAGGAACTATATGGAAGAGTTGGCAAGGGAAGCAGAGGAAGCTGCAGCCAAAGGAAATATGAGGGACTTGTTCAACAACACAAAGAAGCTAACAGGGAAATATAAGCAAGCAAATGACCTCATGAAAGATAAGAATGGACAATTGCTTAGTAATATACAAGAACAGAGGAAGAGATGGACAGAACATTTTGAGGAACTTCTCAATAGACCAGCTCCAACTAATCCCTCAGACATCCAGCCAGCAGAAGAGGAGCTACTAATCAGCTGTGAGCGACCAAGTAGAGAAGAAATAAAGAAAGCCATAAAGCTTCTGAAAGATGGAAAAGCAGCTGGTCCAGATGGAATTCCAGCAGAGGCCATCAAAACTGATATTGATTCCTCTACAGAGATGTTATACAAACTACTTGGCAAAGTCTGGGAGAGAGAACGAACGAACGAACTTTATTTTCAAAGGGTTGAGAATTGGGCACGCAGGCCCGTCTGACATTCTGCCCTTCCTTTCTCTCACCTTTCATACTGAATTCATTTATTCTCATATGCATTTTACATATCAAATTCAAGGAATTCAACGTTGTAAAGTAAAATAATAATATAGCACACTCATATTAACATTAATTACTTATAAGCATGACATAACATATGTTGAAAAGTACAAACATTATCAGAGATAGATAGATAGATAGATAGATAGATAGATAGATAGATAGATAGATAGATAGATAGATAGATAGATAGATAGATAGATAGATAGATAGATAGATAGATAGATAGATAGATAGATAGATAGATAGATAGATAGATAGATAGATAGATAGATAGATAGATAGATAGATAGATAGATAGATAGATAGATAGATAGATAGATAGATAGATAGATAGATAGATAGATAGATAGATAGATAGATGGATAGATGGATAGATAGATAGATAGATAGATAGATAGATAGATAGATAGATAGATAGATAGATAGATAGATAGATAGATAGATAGATAGATAGATAGATAGATAGATAGATAGATAGATAGATAGATAGATAGATAGATCGAACGAACGAACGAACGAACTTTATTTTCAAAGGGTTTAGAATTGGTCACGCAGGCCCGTCTAACATTCTGAACTTCCTTTCTCTCTTCTTCCATAGTTAATCTATTTATTCTCACACGTATCCTAAATGTTACTTAAATAATAAAATAACAAGAAAGTACAATAAAATAAAATCCCAACATTGTAACAGTACAATAACAGTTACACAAATTTACAGATGCGTATCATAATTTATACTAAACAGGACAAAATTAACTTTAAAACCTACATATGATGTTATGTAATAATAATAATAATAATAATAATAGCCCCTTCAGTCATAACTGACTATGGGAATGCGCCCCTGAGGTGACAGCGTAATTATTTAAGAACATAACGAAATTAGGGTGGCATATAATCTGCACTCATGATGTATTTGAAAAGTCTGTGATTGAATGAATATGGACTAAGAGTATTTTTTAAGTCGTGTGGAAGAGTATTCCACAGATGAGCAGCAGAAAAAGCTAAACTTTTCTTGAATAAGTCGAGCCTAGGCTTGGGCATGTGTAATTTATTTAAGCGTTGACTGCGTCTTCCGCTGTATTTGAAAATAGGCCACAGATACGTTGGAGCATTCTGTGACAAGATTTTGTGAATAAATTTGGCTTTGTTGAAGAGAAGGCGCTTTCTTAGTGGTAATATGTTAAGATATGTATATGCGTCTACACACTGTGTGAGGTTTTTGTCTGAAATTAGGCGCACTGCACGTTTTTGTAATGAAAAGAGTCTTTTAGTGTTGGACATGGTGCAGCCATCCCAAATTGTGGAACAATAGTCTAGATGTGTTTGTATCTGGGATGTATAGAACATTTTTCGTGTCCCTTCATCTAGGAAATGTTTGATTTTAGCTAACTGGTAAACTTTTTGTGCCGTTTGTTTGGTCAGTGCTTGTACATGCGAATTCCAACTTAAATGTTGGTCAATTATGAGTCCTAGTGTTTTATATTCATTTACATTTTCAATTAAAGAGGTTCCAATGTAGAGCTGAAGTGTTGTTTTCGGCGAGTTTTGTAATTTTTGTCTAGTTGATATTATCATACATTTTGTTTTAGTGATATTTATTTGCATGCAGTTTTCATTGCTCCACTTAATAAGATTGTCTGTGTCGCTTTGTAATAATATTTCTAGCGTGTTGCAACTTTTATCACTAGTATAAATGGTACAGTCATCGGCAAATAGGTCGCAGGATGAGTGCTCGATGTGTAGTGGAAGGTCATTTATGTAAATGGAAAAAAGTAGAGGGCCGAGAATAGAACCCTGAGGAACACCAGTGTCAATAATAGTTGGGCTTGACAAGGAGTTATTGTACCACACTACTTGCTGTCTGTCGGACAGGAATGATTTAAGTAATGTCACTAGTTTAAAGTTAACTTTCATTGTTTCTAATTTTCTTATTAAAACAGTGTGATCTAACATATCAAATGCTTTCCTAAAGTCTACAAAGATTGCTCCACATATGTTATCGTTATTTATGTTTAGGTGCAAGTTGTCTATCATCTTAGTTAGAGCTGTGTGGCATGAATGCTTTTGTCGAAACCCTGACTGACTGTCAATTAGCAAGTCATTGCTAACTAGGTAATGTAGTGTTGCTTTATGTATGTGTTTTTCTAGTGGTTTAGAAAGCGATGATAAAAGAGAAATAGGTCTATAGTTACCAAGATTACTGTTATCTGACGAGCCAGGTTTGAAGAGAGGATATACTTTGGCAATCTTAAAGGCTGAAGGAGGAAATACCAGCAGAATGAAAGGAAGGTTATCTGGTCAAGTTGCCTAAGAAGAGAAATTTACAAGAGTGCACAAATTATAGAGGAATAAAGTTACTATCAGTGCCAGGAAAAGTATAAAACAGAATCATCCTTGAGATATTAAAAGAGTCCATAGACAAGCATCTGAGAGATGAACCAGCAGGTTTTTGACAAAACAGATCCTGTACAGACCAGATAGCCACATTGAGAATAATAGTTGAACAAAGTCTGGAATGGTATTCACTGCTCTACACCGGATTCGTGGACTATGAAAAGGCATTTGACGGTGTAGACAGAGAATCACTGGAAATTGATGAGGCATTATGGAGTTCCCATGAAGATCATTAACTTAATAAGGAAGACCTATGAAGACATAACATGCAGAGTTCTTCATGAAGGACTACTTACAGAACCGTTTAGGATTAGAACAGGAGTGAGACAGGGATGCCTCTTGTTTCCATTTCTTTTCTTACTAGCAATAGATTGGGTTATGAAAACATCGACATCACACAACAGAAATGGAATCCAGTGGAATCTGACTAAACAGCTTGTTGATCTGGATTTTGCAGATAACTTGGCTGTTCTGTCCCATAATCAGATGCAAGAGAAAATGAAAATTCTTGATGAGAGGTCACATCAAGTGGGCCTGACAATATGCAGGGAAAAGACAAAAGATTATGAGAATAAATGCAAGAAATTATAACAAGGTTGAACTTGAAGAAACACTACTAAAGGATGTAGAATCGTACACATATCTTGGCAGTAATATGGAGTTGGAGGGACAGACAATGATATCAAAATAAGAATACAAAAAACAAGAGGAGCTTTCATTGCATTGGGAAACATATGGAGAACAAGAGAAATCAAGTCCAACACTTCAAATGTGAAGTCAGTCCTATTGTATGGCTCTGAGACATGGAGAGCAACAAAAACAACAACCAAAAAGCTACAGACTTTTATAAATGGGTGCTTTCGTAGAATAGAAGGACTGAAATGGTATGACAAAATCACAAACGTGGAATTGATGACAAGAACCAGACAAGTGGCAGTGGAACAAGAGTTGAGAAGAAGACGCTGGCAATGAATAGGACACACATAGCATTACAAGGCAGTACTTGTTCTGGAATCCACAGGGAAAGAGAGGCAGAGGTAGACCAAAAAACACGGAGAAGAGAACTGGATACAGAAGGGAAAATGATGAGGAAAACATGGAAAGAACTTGAGCGGATGGCACAGGACAGGAAGATTTGGCATGTGTTTGTTGAAGGCCTATGCTCCTCAGGGAGCTAAAGGGTATTGATGATGCCTTGGTCAGGAATCATTTTTGACACTGATATCAAAGATTTGGTAAGAATATACTTTTTATCAGCTGTCGTTTAATTTCCATACTGATATTCTGATGTTGTGGTGACATTTGACAAGTCACTGCACTGACTTTTTGACATCTTGTTTCGGTTTCTCTGACAAGTCTTCCATGTTCTGTAAAAATGTTTTCTAGGTATTTTAACTCTGGAACTGCTTACGCTTAGCGCTGTTAGTACATTAGTTCATGGTACAAAGCTTTCATGTATATAAACAAGAGGACATCAAAGTTGCAAAATGTTAAGTAATTTGCCATAGACATTCTGTAAGGTGATAATTTGATTGCTGAGCTGTGTGAGATTTTTACCATGTTTTAGGAAGTGATCACAGATAACTATATAACCAGTCTTCAAGTATCTCATTCTGTGTGCTGGTGTTGAAATTGCTCACAACATTTGTAATGCTTGTGTCGAGTTGTTTTATGTACACAATCAAATTTTTACTGTATACAATCAGGACCCAAGGCAGTTTCTACTAGTTTCTAGTCGATAAGTGTTCCACGAGAGAACATGATTGAAAAAAATTAATGTGTTTTTTTTTTTTAACTTTCCTTGCTGAACTATGTTAGCACTTGCAGTAGTAGGCAGTGACCGCGTAACCTCATATGGTATAGTATGCAACAGGGTTGCTAGATTAAAATTTTGAGAAAGGGCCAAACACTGCCACAAAAAGCCAAAAAAATGAACGCTGCAAATTTATTGTTGGAAACTCCAATATTCAAGTGGCTTTTAGTCATAGTTGGTATGTTACTCTAAGTTGCTGTTTAAAAATGAACATTGTATTGTAATAACAACAGAAGATAGGGGAGTCTGAAAAAGTGCAAAAAGTCATATTTTTCAAGTTTTAATATGTCATCATTGTTACGCAATCACATTAACAGTATGGATAAGCTATACTCAATGTATATATTAATGTAAAAAAACATCGCTGAAATTTGTTAACAGTATGCTTCAAATAGGAATTCATTAAAAATTCAGTGTTCGTGCCAACCCAGTTGGCTGAATGGTGGCTACTTTTGCTGTATAGATATTAAACAACACCGGTGATAGTGGCGAACCCTGAGGTAGTCCCGGACAGATGTGCATTGGGTCTGATATCCATGTTCCCAAGCGAAATGCCACTAATCTCTCAGTTAAGGCAGCTGCTATCCATCTTGTTAGCCAAGGATTAACACCGCAAGCCATTACACAGTTCATTAATGTTTCAAAGTTCACACTGTTATAAGCATCCTCAAGGTCAATTGCTACAGCAACCGTTTCTCGCTTACCTTGGAACCCCTCGTACACATCATAAGTAAAAGTTCCAGCATTACCCCATGTTACTTTCATGAGCTTATAGCTTCTGGGAGTATCAGGTAGCATCTGTGCATTTTCCGTGCTACTATCTTTTCTTGTAGTTTACCGTAAGGCCAATCACCTGTTTGTCTTAAAAACCAGATTATGAGAAACATAAGAGAGAAAACCGGACTGATTCTAAAGGCAACGAACTGGAACAGACTACGACTTACGGAACATGGAACACAAGAAGTATAAATGGGAAGGAAGAGGAGCTGATGGAAGAGATGAGGACAGCCAAATTAGAAATCCTGGCTTTAACAGAAACAAAGAAAAAAGGACAAGGAGATATGAATCTCGATGGCGACACCCTGCTCTACAGTGGTGTCCCAACATCTGAAAGAGCTAAAGGGGGCATGGGTTGTATTGTGGCCAAAAACCAAAGGGATAGTATCAAGGGATGGAACTTTGTCTCGGAACGCATTATGGTACTAAAACTAAAAGAAGGAGAAACCATAGTCAACCTTGTCATTGTGTATTGGCCAAATGAAGATGAGCGAGCAGAGGTCAAGGAGGAATTCTTCGAGCTGCTTCAAAGGACAGTGGACGACTGCCTGGATGTAGTAATCCTGCTCAGAGATTTCAATGCCAGAGTTGGAAATGACATGCTAGATGGGGTGGAGTTATCGGAAGAAATGGAGAAGATACTCTTAATGACAATGGAAAGCGACTCCTTAGATTCTGCACTGAGCAGAATCTGATCATTACAAACACAAAGTTCCCCCATAAGCGCATACATGTATACACTAGGTGTGAACCAACAAAGAATGAGAAGTCAGTGATCGACTATGCCATAGTTAGGAAAAGCTCATTCAAGTAAGTCCGGGATGCTAGAGTGTGGAGGGGGCCAGAGATTGGAAGTGACCACTACTTGTTAACAATTAAAAGAACAACTGAAAGAGTTACTCGGCCTAGGAACTGCCTAACATCATGCAAGAAGCTAAGTAAACGAACAGGGGAAACAAGCATTAAGACCTACAAGCTGAGAGAGCCAGAAGTGAAGACCAGATACCAGGGGCTTATTGCTACAGCAGTGAAAAACACAGAACAACAACCTGATGACCTGGAAACACGGGCTGAAATTCAAGGACATCATAAAGACAGCTGCAGCAGAAGCATGTGGTGAAATTCGACTTGGGAACAAGAGAAAGAGGACACCTTGGTGGACAGATGAGGTTAAAGAGAAAATAAGAGAAGAAAAAGGCATGGAAACAATACTTAGGAGCAAAAAACACACCAGGAAAAACAGAGAAATACAGAGAATATATGATACTCAGAACAGAAGCAAAGAACACGGTGCTAGCAGCAAAACAGAAGTCCTGGGAAGAATTTGGAGAAAAGCTAGAAAGTGATGTGCAAGAAAACCAGAAATTGTTCTATAAGACCCTAAAGAATATGAAGAAAGAAAAACAGTGCCTAAATTTATAAAGGACAAGCAAGGCAAATTGCTTACTGCCCCAAAAGAAGTAATGGAAAGATGGAAAGAATATTTTTCAGAGTTCCTGGATGGTGAGCAAGGTCAAGCATCAGAAATGATAACCACTGACACAGAAGAGGAAACCAATGGTGATGAAGATGACATAAAGATGGAAGAACTGAAGGCAGCACTGGAGAAAATCAAGATGGGCAAAGCAGCAGGACATGATGGCATAACACCAGAAATGGTTAAGTACATGGGAGCAGCAGGCGACCTATTACTCCTAAGGGTCCTACAGGCAGCTTGGTGCAACAAGACCATACCAAAGGATTGGGAGATTGCCATAATAACACCAGTTTTCAAAAAGGGTGACAACCGACAATGTGGAAACCATAGAGGCAAATCCCTTCTCAGTGTCCCTGGTAAAATCTACTCTAGAATCCTGGAGCAGAGACTCAGACTTCTAGCTGAGCCACAAAAGGATGAGGTCCAGTGTGGCTTCCAAGCAAATCGAAGTAATCAAGACTTTATCTTCACACTCAGACAGTTGAGTGAAAAGGCTCTTGAGTATAAGAGTGAGATCCATCTTTGCTTCTTAGATCTGGAAAAGGCATTTGACAAGGTCCCCTGGAACAAACTCTGGGACTGTTTGGCAAGGAAGAACATTCCAACACCTCTGATTCATGCTATACAGAGCTTCTACAAGTCTTGCAGAAATTATGTGAGGACGGCAAACCATAAGTTAGAAGAATTCAGGACCACCACATGTGTAAGACAAGGTGATATCCTGTCACCTTATCTTTTCATACTCCTCATGGACGATGTCATCAAGGCATGTAAGGAGAGGACAAGAAAGTATTCAGTGGGGTACTGGAAGATGAGACAGGTCTGTATTTCAGAGCTGGCATTTGCTGATGATGTTGCCCTGATTGCTAAATCAGAGGCATATCTTCAATCCAACCTGCAAGCCTGGAAGGAAGAGCTGGAGAAGAGAGGGATGATCATAAGCAACTTGAAAACAAAAACCATGGTGATATCACGAGAGGAAAGAAGACATCAGATTAAGCTGGGAGAACAGGTCCTGGAGCAGGTCGACCACTTTAAATACCTCGGAGCTGTCATAGACCGGAAGGGAGGCATCAAAGAAGAGTTGGCTACCCGAAGAGCAGCAGCTGGGAGACTTTTTGAAGCCATAAATCGAGGATTTGTCGGCAAAAGAGAAATTGGTAAGAAAACGAAGATGGCTGGATACCGCTCCACCTATGTCCCAGTCTTGACGTATGGATGCGAGTCATGGGCAGTGACTACAACCCACAAAAGCCAGGTCCAAACCACAGAAATGAGGTATCTGAGGAAGGTGGGTGAAGTAACAAGAAGAGACATGGTCCGCAACCAAACGATACGTCAAGGCCTAAAAACCCAACCCCTGCAGACCCAAGTAGAACAGTCCCAACTGAGATGGTTTGGCCATGTCTGCAGAATGGGAGAAGATGGGCTACCATGGCAAGCATGGGAAACTAAGTGCCAGGGATCCAGACCTCCAGGATGACCCAAAGTCCGCTGGGAGGACAACATTAGACAATCTTTGAAGGACTGAGGTCTAGTGTCACAGCATAATTGTTCACTAAATTTTATAGTGGTTACACTGTAGTGTGACAACACTGGTATTCATCTTTAAATACCTGTCCAGCCAGTTTTGGCTAGAAGGGAAACCGGAAGAAACGGTTTGGCGGCAAAGGGAGTCTAGATATGTCCGCTCGACTGAGAAGTCGTTGATGGCCGTTGTCAGCAGTTTTTGCTGGGGAAAGTTATATGGATGCCACTATTGTTCATTACTTCTTGCCGTTATTTTCATGAGATCAGGAGTAGTGATTTGTTGCTAGTTTGATATTGTGCATGCTAGTGATTTCCTCCTGGATTGTATTCTGATAAGCTGATTGCAATTATGTATTGCGTTTGTCAGTAGTGTATTCCGTTTATGTGAGTGATAGTCATGGCGGTTGCTGAGTAGATTGTCTCTGCGACTATTATTTGGATATCTTGTTGAGCTATAGTGTGTGGCAAGTATGTGGCAGTTCTTTCAGTGCATTGTGCAATGCATGTTCATGTGTATCGTCAGCCGGATGCGGTTCCTCTGTGTGTAATATTCATTAAAAGGGCCATTACCTGTTATAGGTGTTATCATGTTATTTATGTCAGCTATTGTGTGCTATGGTTGTACCTTTGAGACAGCGAGCTAAGAGTCTAGTGTGAGAGTGCCTTAAACCCATAGTACCAGTAGAGAGTTCGCTCTGACAGCACAAGTATTCTCATGTGTCTAGTTCTGACATCTGGGGCGCTCTTGTCCGGTAAGTTAGAGGCCATGGGGCCAGTGATTTTCTATTAATTGGCAAATATTTGATAGCGGACAGTACCTATATTTTGTAATATTGTATTCCCAGCTTGCTGACGTTTGTAAAGACCATAGTGTCTATATTTGATATATACAGGGAAGAATATTTATTGTACACACAGAGTGTTAGAAGGTTATTAATGCCACTGTGGGGCGCCTTCATAGTTTAGGAATGCTTGTTTACCAGTCAGTCAGTGTAGGCTACTGTGTACGGTTGGTTGACCTCGTTTACGGTGTCCACTGATTTTTTCAGTGTTACGGCAGTGAGATTGTCAGTCTGTGTAGTGAACTGTTTACGGTCGTTTGACCTAGTTACAGCGCCTGAGGAATTATGGCTGTTTTCAATTTGGAAAGTATATAACAGTCAGGAATTGAGTTGACCCTAGAAAGTTAATGGATTATTTTGGGTTTTGGTTATTGATAGTAGGTAGTGTCTCAAGTGCAGTGAAAGATTGCAGCTGAGGTTTAGCGCGACAGTTTGATACATTGCAAGGTGTACTTTGTATCATAGTGCTAGAGAAGTATTGATCCAGGGGGAGCAGTGGAGCGACAGGTGTTTTTAGGTGGGTCATATATGATGTAAAGGTGGTTAGTTTGGCAAGCATTGCTGAAATATTGTGTCAAGTGTTTGGAATAGAGGTGCAGTGAAGTCAGGCTTTAAATAGATAGATAGCAAGGTAGTCTTCACGATTTCTTGGTAACATTCGGGGCTCCCTGCGGAGCAAAGTTACGTGTTCAACAGGGCTGGGAGACGACTTCGGTTGTTGCGCTATCCTGCTTGATTCACTGTAGCTTTGAGTGTTACCGTAGAAGGGTTAGGAGTTGTTGTGGAGTACCTTTGTGAACTTTTAAGTTCATATAGGCATACGAGTATGGTTAAGGTGGTTAGGCTATAGGCGAGTCATCGTGTTCCCGCCACATGAAGGAGCTGTTCAGCTGGACTCCTTGCTGTGACCTGCCTTTACTGAGGTATCCACCCAAGGGTAAATAAGCTCTGACGTTACCTTCCTAAGACAACGCCAGTGACATTGCCTGTGAACACAGACGTGCTTGACAATCAAGTACTACGCAACCACGGACGAATGTGTTGTGCTTTGGGCCGTGCCGACTTACCCGAGACTGTTGTATAGCTGTGAAACTGAACTGTGTTGAAGTAGACTGTGCTATATAGATGTGATAAACAGTGCTGTGTGAGCACCTTGGATTACAGTGTGGTCATTGTGTGAAAAAGGATTATACATTCAGATTTGACATTGATGCTATTCCTGGACTGACACTTGTTTGGATTATATATATTTCCGATTGTGGAGTCTGGTTTGTTCTGTGCTCATCATCATTGTCAGTGCTGAGGATTCCTCATACTCAAGCGCCGTTGGAGCTTCAGATAAGTTATTGTTTGTTTATTACTGTATTATATTGATATTTTCTTGTTCTCCTGAGAATTTAAGTCTGTTATTTGTCTTTCTTACTGCTTCTAGCTATCTTATACTTTTACCTGTTGAATAGTGTAGTGCTATTTCTGTATTTACTTCTTGGTTTGTTATTGTTTCTTTCCTATGTTTTGACTGTTCTTTAGTGTACTAGTATGACTTAGTATGTATGTATGTGATAGTTAGTTAATTCTGATCTTGCTCTGTGTTCTTTGTAGTTGGTATTATCTGGATTATATATGGTGATACATTATATATAGTATAGTTCTACTGTGTCTTTGCTTAGTTTATTTTCACTGAGGTGAAGACAGTGCTTGGGGCAATAGTTAGCTTCTAGCACCTCATTGTTGAGTGTGGTTTTCGTAGTGTCTTTAGTGTTATAGTGTATTGGTGTGTGAGTGTAATCCAGTGTTGGCCTTTTATAGGAAAGATTGGATTAGACCAATTCTATTAGGTTGTGGCTGTGTTTGTTCTGTGGTTGAGTCTGGCAGACGAATTTCCTGCGACTGCCCTGCTTTACATTCCAGAGCCCTGTTGGTGTTAGCGGTAGTTGGGAAGTGTGTATTTATATTGTCTTGTACATTCAGTATTTCTTGTGTTCTGTTTAAGTGGTGTGTTATCTTGTCCTATCTTACTATCTTGTAAATACGTTTACAAGTATCCCTTGTTTTCGTTCGTGCTCAGTCACGCATTGTAGATATTAAGCTATCTCTTTCTCTTTGTATTCTATCATCTATTTCCTCGTGACTGGAATTTTGTTTTCGTGGTGTGATGTGTATGTTGCTTTCATTTGTGTAGTTTACATTTGTGTTCATTTGCCATAGGTAGTGCTTGCTTAGCAGAGATTACAGAGTTGAGTAATAAGTGGAGTGTTATTGAATATAGCACCAGTGTGGGTGCCAGTAAAGACTGTGAAGTAAATTCTAAGTGGTGACTAAGTTGATATAGTGGTGTCATAGCACCATAAAGCATCATAAAGTTGTTATTATACAACGATTGACTATTATAAGTTGTTATATCGGTGTCAAAGTACAACTATAGACTACTGTAAGTTTGAGTAAGGATATAGTAGAGAATAAGGGGCCAGAAAGACCTGATTTTCACAAGTGGTGAGAACATAGCTGTAACTGTCTTTTTTTCTTGTTGAGGTGATCACTGGCCCAAGACAGTATACATGTTGTTAGATGTGTAGTGCGAGCGTATGATGAATTGAGTGTGGGTGCGAATGAAGACGCGAATGTGTTTAGGCTCGTATAGATGTAGATCCTGCAACCCATACTCTCACATGCAGTAATCAAGGATGCTTTGACACTGCAGGCATGTTTCAAGACATTTATTGACGGGAACACACATAATATCAACAGGAACAGTCAGTGTAACAAGGTCATGCTGACCTGACATCGATAGGTATACATTTGGCATTCAAAAAGGTAAACATCAGAATAGACGTGCATGGTCAATAGCAAAGTTCTTCAATAATGACAGTTCGTAGCGTCGCCCTTGGCGTCTCTGACTAAACGCGTCAGATGCCTTAGTTACCTTGACACACAGGTGCAACTTGGCACTCCCTGCCAATTGCACATATCAGGCTGTAGTATAATAGCCGGAAGCACAGGCCTCGTCCTAACGTCGGCCGTGTACTTCTGTTAAATAGGTTATCATCAACCCTGCAGTAATACTTATTGTAGATAGAAGTTCCGCCAATCTGCGGCTCCCACAATATATCTTCGTCACTGGATTTCTGGACAATATAAGACTAACAGTCTTGGATGGCTACCTCGAGCACAAATATATAAGTTCTGAAATGGCGGATCCGTGAACTGCTGTTCACCCTAGGTAATCCTTTACATGTTCTGCCACCGAAAAGCGTAATAATGCATAAAGGTCGGTATTACCTGGTAAATGAATCCTCAGAACTACACAAGGAATTCTGTCGTCATCCCGACGCACAGAGATTCACTGGGGAAAACTGCCATAGCAGTTACTTCGAAGATTCTCCCCGAAAAACAATGGACTCTTGGTCCCTTCAGAAAAACAGGACCTCCCGGCTTCCCGGAAGTATATCTCACTCCCGCTTAAAAAACCTTCCCATAGGCCTACGCCGAACTGTCAACCTCTGACCCTAAAGGTCAAACACAATGAATGAATAAACAAGGGAAGACAACCCCTAATCAACCTGACATCGCAGGTTAAGACACAATTATACTTATGATACAAACATAAGCAAATAACTTGACAGATGACTCCGTCGAAAATGACAGCAACATTACTACCACCCCCCTGTAAAAAAAAAAATGCAATTTTTTTTTTTTAATATGTTCATGAGCAAGATAGCACCAGTATCACTTCTGTGCTCATGCAAACAATGAACCTAATATCAGGTACAATAGAAGAGGGTACAAATCATCTCCCAACATAGGAGAAAATATTTCCTTTAAGCCAAACAAACTAAGGGATACCATTCAAGAAACCTAAGTTGCTGGCAATACCAATCATATATCAAACATTACTAAATAATATAATCATAGCAATATACAAATGTCAATGCTATTTTAGCAACATATCACTGATGGATGGACAAAATGAAATTTGTTAAATTATCTAAACATCATCCAAATACATTTGTATTACAACATATTATGATATTAAGGACAGACCTAAGTCTGAAAATATATCAGGAAAAACTAGGACACAAGATTTAACTGGAATCATGTGGGCATCTAGACAATATGTCCGCCATCACATTATCCGAACCACGGATAGCTCGCACCGTGAAATGGAAAGGCTGAAGAGCAATAGCATAACGAGTAGATCTCGAGCTCTTCAAATCCTTACTTTGCATAGCCGTAAGAGCTTTTTGGTCGGTTTCCATAAAGAAATGCGCGCCCAGAAGGAACCTTTGTAGCTTAAGAATGGACCAAACCATAGCCAACAATTCACGGTCCAAAACCGAGTAATTCCTTTCTGCCGCATTCAGCTTCCTAGAAATATACATTACAGGATGCAGAGTTCCTGAATATTCCTGCATTAGTGCCGCTCCAATGCCAGTGGAAGAGGCATCACTACGAAGGACAAAAGTCTTATCAATCGTCGGTAGTCTTAAGATAGGATGAGATGAGAACAAATTCTTAACCTGATCCAATGAAGATTGGCATTCTTGGGACCAACGCACCATATTAGGAGAACCTTTTTTCAATAACGTTGAAAGTGGTGCCATAATGGAGGACAGATTCTCAATGAATCTTCCATAGAATTGTATCAATCCCAAGAGACTACGCACTTGCTTTTTTGTCTTCGGAACCGAGATATTTAATATCTTTGAAATGTTTTGGTCCTCTGTCTTCAACAGACCATGACCAACTCGATGACCTAGGAAGGAAATTTCACTAAACCCAACAAAAGCTTTAGAGGGTTTAGCAGTCAAACTATGCTCACGTAGAGTAGATAGCAATTCCTTCAGACCCACATAGTGTTCTTCCCAAGTATCGCTGAAAAGACAGATGTCGTCTAAATATGCAATGACATCTGCACGATCTGATAGAATTCGTCGCATCATGCGCACGAAAGTCGCTGGGGCGTTCATAAGCCCGAAAGGCATAAAATTCCATTGAAACAGACCCCTAGGTGTCGAAAAAGCAGTGAGAGGTTTGGCGTGTTCCGTCAGTGGGACTTGCCAATAACCTTTCGACAAGTCTAGTTTAGTAAAGAATTTAGCTTTAGAAAGTCTAATAAGTAGATCATCTAATAACGGCATAGGTTCAGCATCGAACTTCGTAACTTGATTTAATTTGCGATAATCAACGCAAAGACGTATGTTATTGTCTTTCTTTCGAACAATAACTATCGACGAAGAATAAGCTGAAGTGGATGGTTCAATTATTTGTAGTTGAATCATTTCATCCAATTCTTTCTCGACTTGTGCTTGAAAATGAATAGGTATTGGGTATGGTCTTACTCTGATCGGATTACGATCAGTAAGTATGATGTCATGTTCTATGACATCTGTGTGTCCAGGAATGTCGGTAAGGACATCCTGATATGATTGTAACGTAGAGGATACTTGACGTTGTTCCTCAAAAGACAAGTTGGAAGAGACTGTAACGTCTCTCCACGATTCCGTTGAAGTAAGTGGAATCGCAGGAAGAGGTAAGTTCACGTCAGAAAAAATAGTTTCCTCATCCTGTATAACGGACAGGGATGAGATGTGACCATGTTGAACTGGAGAGTCGTCCGTCGCCTGGAAAATAGGCTGTAAATAGTCTGGACGTTCAATAAACTCTGTTAGCATATTTATATGGAAGGTTTTATGCCTTCCATCCACATCGACAATATAGTCGACATCAGAAATTTTCGAGACTATAGTGTATGGACCCTTCCAAGAAATGAGAAGTCTATTCTCTCTTGAGGGCAGTAAGACATATGCTTTGTCTCCAGGACAAAGTTGACGTAGGCGTCTTTTCTTATTAGCAAATCGCCTAGCTTTTTCTTTCGCAAATTCGGAAGATGAAGTTGCTAACCTGCACGATTCGATAATCTTTTCTCTAAGAGCTATAACATATTCATATGACGATTGTGTATCATCGTCAATATTATCGGAAGTTATCAAATCGTGTAACAAGGACATTGGCCCGCGCGGTTGCGCGCCAAAGACAAGTTCGAAAGGAGAAAACCCTGTATGCTCGTTGGGAACCTCTCTATAGGCAAAGAGGACTGCAGGTAAAACCCTGTCCCAATCTTCAGGATGATCCTCCGTTATCTTGCCAAGTAAGTTCTTTAGTGTCCTGTTAAGACGTTCTACCAATCCATTGGACATTGGATGATAAATACTACTGAGAGACCTTTTAATGTCTAGCGTAGCCATTACCTGAGACATAACGTCCGAAATTAACTGAGTGCCGTGATCCGACAGTATTTCTCCGGGGAATCCCAGACGAGAAAATACGAGCCAAAGAGCATCAGCGATATCGACAGTTGATATGCTCTTCAGAGGAATAGCCTCTGGCCAACGCGTGCACATGTCCACGCAAGTGAGGATAAATTGGTGTCCTCTGGCTGACTTAATTTTGAACGGACCAATGATGTCTATAGCCATTTTCTGAAACGGCCGAATCGGAATATCTGCAGCCTGAATAGGAGCAGCATGTCTCGGACCCCTAGACTTGACCTCTTGACAAATTTTGCAAGATCGGCAATAAATTCGGATGTCTTTATTCACGAATGGCCAAAAGAATGACGCAAGGACTCTAGTTTTAGTTCTGGAAAAACCCATGTGTCCCGCACACTGAGAATCGTGTGCATGCCGAAGAATTAAGGCTCTCATACACTTAGGCACAAGAATTTGCGAGTGCATAGACTTGTCCGAGTGTTGTACCATTCGTACCAATATACCATTCTTCATAGTGATATACGATTTGTGATTCGTATTTTGATTGGGATCCCCTTTCTTTGCAAGAAGGAAGTATTTCTTCAAAGAAGGATCCTCTTCTTGACGTTTAACAAACGAGTCATGGGAAATCACCAAGTGCTCGTCTTGGCTATCAACTTCATTACTATTATCAGATGAAGTTGGGGGATTAAGAGCTTGAGCTCTTGTCACCACTGCATTGACCGTTTGAATGTTTTTTTCTTCCCAACTAGAAATTTGTTGCGGGGTGCATTCCTTAACCCCATGAATACGACCGATTATAAGATCCGCAATAGGATTAGGAAGAAGACATGCATGGACATCTCCTGTGAAGAAAGGAGTGTCAATCCTAATAATAGCAGTAGGATAGCTTTCCATAGTACCACCAAATGTAACACATTTGATTGTTTTTCCAGTGGCACAGCAAGGATCTATCAGAGACTCCTTAACCCCGACGGTAGTACATCCCGAATCGAAAAGTACTGAGACTAGCCTATCATTTATTAGACCTTTATGTAAGATGAGAGATCCTCTCCCATCATGCGCAACTGTAGCAGGTAGAGCAGGAAGAGGGTGACCACAACTTAGCGTAGATACAGTTGATGAGTCAAACAATGTTAAGCATTGGGGGCATTCAGTTGCTCTCCCAAAATCGAAAGCACAACCAGTGATAGCCCTAGAGTTACCACTATCATTTACTGTATTACAGGCTCCATCAAACTCTTGTTGCGCAGAGTTTGCCTGTTGGTAAGGTCTTTTTTTGTTAAACCTAGGTCTACCTCGATTATCATTTCCCCTGTAATTATTTTGACTATCATTTCCCCTGTAATTATTTCGACTATCATTTCCCCTGTAATTGTGATCATATTGCCTATTGTAATCATCATTCCGGTTTGAATCCCGGTTTCTAAATTCACCATCGTCATAATCTTGACGTCGAGAATGATTACCTCGAAAATTTGAATAGTTATTATTTGGATAGCCTTTGCGAAAGTGTCTCAAATTATTACCACTAAAATTACGAGAACTACCATCTTGTCTCCACTGCATAGACGAAGAACCATCATGTGTTGGATTACTCCGCTTCTGAGTGTAATTTTGATTACTTCCCCTATTCCAATTTTGTTGAGCACCCTGAAATTTTTTTCTGAAATTAGGGCCATATGGTGTTGCCGAAGCAGCTGGCAACCCTTCTTTCACTTTAGAATTGCTAACTGTAGCATGGGGATGTGCTGTGGCATACTGACAACAGTATTCCTCCATTTCTTTTAAGTTTTTAGGCTTACGCTCATGAAGGAATGCAAGAAAAGAATCATTAACAGATGACAAAACCTTATCTCGCAATAATAAGTCCATTAGACCTTCATATGTTTTCTCAATCTGAGACAACTCAACCCATCGTGTAAATGTACGACGTATCTTTGTAACAAAATCAGAGAAATCTACTCCATTTTCTGGCAACATTGTCCTAAAACGAAGACGATAGTCTTCTTGTTTTAATTGGTATTTTTTTAGTAATGCTGCCCTGACAACATCATAATTAGTCCTCTCATGTTCGTCTATTGTCATAAGAGTAGTCACTGTGTCACCTGTAAAAAATGGCATCAGTTGTTCAACATATCTTTCCTTTTTTATGTTATGCGTATCGCACAAAAATTGGAATCTATCTAGATAATCTGCTACGTCATCCTTTAAAGGATTGAAATGAGGCAATTTAATCCTACTAACAAACTCCTTTGTCGTACTCGAAGTTGTTTGCTGAGCACCCGTACTCGCCAATTTCAATTTCTCTAACTCCAAAATTGCGAGTTTTTCATCAAGTTCCATCTTCTGTTTTCTTTCCTCATGTTCCATTTTTCTAATTTCAGCCTCAGCAGCAGCTTGAAGTTTTTTTTCCTCTGCAGCAGCTTGAAGTTTTTTTTTCTCTGCAGCAGCTTGAGCTTGAATTTTTTTGTCTTCCATTTCCATCTGGAATTTTCTTTCAGCAGCTTGAGCTTTTCTCTCCTCAGCCTCTCTTTGATACCTTCTTTCTTCAAGTTCTAATCTTCTATTCTCAGCTTCTAGCTTCTTTAGTTCAGCTTCTGCTTTCAATTTAATTTCCTCTTTTTGTTTCTTTTCTTCTGACTTTAATGCAATGGCGAATTGAGCAGATGAATATTCTTCCAATTCTTTACCAGACTTACCAAGGGTCAACCCTTGCTGGATGAAGAAATCCAATGTAGACATTCTGTCTAATGAGATCAGAAACCTGAAAAAAATTAAATAAATTACCTTATCCCACTTCAATGGGAGACAAGTCTGAAATGCTAGACTTGTATACTCACTTCACTTTATTTTACTGTCTTAGTCTTAGACAAAGACTTTGTATGTTCCTCTTGTTTATAATGTACCCAAAAAATCACTTGAGTACCTGTGGAAAAAAAAATTCCCTTATATCCCACTCACTATGGGCACAAGTCTTTTTTATAAAGAACTTGAATATGTATTTCACCTTGTCTCAATCTTTGTAGATAACAAGTCTTTTATCAAAGAACTTGTATAAATATCTTATATAATATTATTTAACAAACTCTATATGAAGAGTCTACCTTATCAATAATATCAAAACATGACCAAGTATGTGTATGTAGACTGTGCATGACAGTAATGTAGTACAACCAAAAAAAAATACAAAGACAAAAATACAAAACAATACAAATGGCAACACTGTTTTAACCAAAAATGTGTAGAGAAATACACAAGAAAGGAGAGACCTACAGAATACAAACAAAACAAATCGACAATCAAAACTGAAAAACAGACAAAATATTACAAAAACAACGTTAAGTACAATTACATCACAGCTAACATCAATAGCGACCAATTGTCACTAGCAAATTTCCAAATTAAGAAAATTTGCACCTACAGACCGCTTACAGTAAGCCTCGATCAAGTGGCATATTTACCGTAAGACCCACCAACCGAAAAACCCGCAGAAAAATACACAAAAACAGTAGAAGTGACATAAACATATAGCAATCAATTTCAATGTGTTGCAGAACAAGTTCAGTCACAGCTGAAACTAAAATAAATTTCTTGCTCCTTGCGAACACAGAAACGAAATGTCAAACGCGCACTGAACGTCAAATCCACTGTAACATAAAGTGGTATTCACGAACCAAAGTTACTATGACCTTCTCAAATTAGGGCTTGCACATTGAATGTTTACAATTTCACGTACTGTTTACAGACACTTGACCTCCAACAATGTAGCTTGAATGCTCTGACCTAGAAAAGTCTGTTGTTGAATGAAACGTGTAACAACCCGCAGTACTGTTTACAATAGGAACCCGCCTTCTATGCAGTTATGGTCCACGTAGCAAATGCCTAGTAGTTCCCTTCAGTACTTGTCTTGTTATGCTTTATGTAGCATTATAATATAAATGCTCGTACTGTTTATTTGTGTCAACCGTTGATGACCTATATCTGTCCTGTTGTAGCCAAAACTTGCAAGTGTAGAATTAGCGCTGTGTGTTACGGCTGTCCCGTGTGTAGCTTAGACCCACAGATCAGAAGTGTAATGTGTACTTGTCCTTCTTGTAACTTTCTCGACAAAACTGGAGACATCATACATGTAACAGCCAACCAGGAATGTAAATTTCTGGATCCATAAATGTCAACAATAATGTCAAATGCTCGCTCTGTTCTTTTTAAACCCACAGATCTGGTCCATCAGAAATGTAAGTTTCTAGGCCACATTGGCGACAAGAAATGTATCATAAGAGCCCACGTAACTGGTCCACCAGAAATGTAACTGTCTTTTTTTCTTGTTGAGGTGATCACTGGCCCAAGACAGTATACATGTTGTTAGATGTGTAGTGCGAGCGTATGATGAATTGAGTGTGGGTGCGAATGAAGACGCGAATGTGTTTAGGCTCGTATAGATGTAGATCCTGCAACCCATACTCTCACATGCAGTAATCAAGGATGCTTTGACACTGCAGGCATGTTTCAAGACATTTATTGACGGGAACACACATAATATCAACAGGAACAGTCAGTGTAACAAGGTCATGCTGACCTGACATCGATAGGTATACATTTGGCATTCAAAAAGGTAAACATCAGAATAGACGTGCATGGTCAATAGCAAAGTTCTTCAATAATGACAGTTCGTAGCGTCGCCCTTGGCGTCTCTGACTAAACGCGTCAGATGCCTTAGTTACCTTGACACACAGGTGCAACTTGGCACTCCCTGCCAATTGCACATATCAGGCTGTAGTATAATAGCCGGAAGCACAGGCCTCGTTCTGACGTCGGCCGTGTACTTCTGTTAAATAGGTTATCATCAACCCTGCAGTAATACTTATTGTAGATAGAAGTTCCGCCAATCTGCGGCTCCCACAATATATCTTCGTCACTGGATTTCTGGACAATATAAGACTAACAGTCTTGGATGGCTACCTCGAGCACAAATATATAAGTTCTGAAATGGCGGATCAGTGAGCTGCTGTTCACCCTAGGTAATCCTTTACATGTTCTGCCACCGAAAAGCGTAATAATGCATAAAGGTCGGTATTACCTGGTAAATGAATCCTCAGAACTACACAAGGAATTCTGTCGTCATCCCGACGCACAGAGATTCACTGGGGAAAACTGCCATAGCAGTTACTTCGAAGATTCTCCCCGAAAAACAATGGACTCTTGGTCCCTTCAGAAAAACAGGACCTCCCGGCTTCCCGGAAGTATATCTCACTCCCGCTTAAAAAACCTTCCCATAGGCCTACGCCGAACTGTCAACCTCTGACCCTAAAGGTCAAACACAATGAATGAATAAACAAGGGAAGACAACCCCTAATCAACCTGACATCGCAGGTAAAGACACAATTATACTTATGATACAAACATAAGCAAATAACTTGACAGATGACTCCGTCGAAAATGACAGCAACAATAGCCAAGAGGCTAAGTGAGTCTGTAGTGAGACCATAACGTTGTGAATCCATAAATAAACGACAGGTGATATTTCATGCACAATTAAACACGAGGTGATATTTACTTTCATGCATATATATATGTGTGTAAATTGATGAAGTGATATCATTATTTACCATTATTATTACTGAATATTATTGTAAGCAGAAATTTATCTGCTGACTTAAGTGCAATGTATACAGTTGAGTAATTATATTATAAAGATTTATACTAAAGTTAATAGTGAGAAACTACTAGCTGACAACATGGATATGGACACTTTCATGCGGATTGCTACACAAGCCGGGGTAACAGAAAAGAATTGGTGGAATTTGCCAAGGCAGAATTCAATTCAGTTGAAAATCAAAAAACTTTGAAAGAGAAGGAAGAGAGGGACAGAATTGATAAACAAAATGCTCTAAGAGATGCTCGAGCTGAAGAGTTAGAGCTAAAAAGAAAAGAATTCGAGTTGCAAGAAAGGAAGATGAAAGAAGATAAGGATTTGCAAGAAAGGAAGATGAAAGAAGATAAGGAGTTACAAGAAAGGAAGATGAAAGAATAAAGTGAGTGGAAACAGAGAGAATTTGAATTACAAGAAAAGAAGATGAAAGAAGAGAGAGAATTACAAGAAAAGATGATGAAGGAAGATAGAGAGTTACAGTTGGAGAAGGAGAGAATGAGAATAGCTCTGGAAGAGAAAATGATGGAGAAGGAGATACAATTAAAGAAGTTAGAAGTGGGTGCGAGTGGTCAGAACTCAACTTCTGGTGGGGCCCATCATCCTTTTAGGCTGCGGCTACCAAATTTTAATGAGAAATTAGACAGTTTAGATTTCTTCTTGGAAAGATTTGAGGCCGTGTGTGGCCTATAAGGCTGATAGGGATCAGCGGTCATCTCTTTTATCAACACTGCTAGTGGGGCCCGCGATGGAGACTTTTTATAGCCTCCCCATAGAGGAAAGGGCTGATTATGATAAAGTGAAGGAGAGATTGCTAAGGAGGTTCCGTCTGACTACTGACGGATACCGGACGCGTTTTAAAAACGCGATGCCTAGTTCAGACCAGGACTTTGAGGATTTTATCTCAAAGATCAAACTTCTGCTGAATGGAGGGGATAACAAAGGACTTTAATGGCTTGTGGGACTTAATATTACGAGACAAAGTGTTGTCTTCGTGCTCTAGTGAGCTGGTTGCGTTCTTCCAGGAACATCAACCAAAAGACATTGAGTCCATGGCCCAACTGGGTCACCATTATGTCCTTGCCCATCCGGGCAAGTCCATTCATAAGTCGGGTCTGACAGAAGACGTAGTTACCAGTGTTGGCAAAGTGCAGCGCCATCCTGGGCGAAAAAGACAGGGATCAAGAACATAGGTATGAGAGGCCCTCCAGTCCCTACCAGTCCCGTAGAGGTAGCTATGGGAATTTTCGTTCCCATAGAAACAGTTGGCCGAGGGGACAACATAATAGTTATGGTGACAGAAGGGAGTACCAAACTCACAAACAGGTACATTTTGAGGACTCTCAAGACGACGACCGATTTTGGTACAAAACCAAACATCATAAGCAGAGGAGTGGTTCCTCAGAGTCGGTCTTCTGACTCTGCGGGGTCTTCGTCTTCGAAGAGGTCCAATAAAAGTACACGCGATGAGAAGAAAGAGCGCGTGTGTACCAATTGCGGTGGTAGGGGTCATAGTGCTGATAGCTGCACTACCCCGATGGAGCATGCAAATTCCGCGGTTGTGTTGGACACAATCAACAGCGAGGACTGTGCAGGGTGTCGCCCTCTATTTCATACGAACGAGAGGTTGGTGCTTCAATGTGGGCATGCGGCACCATGTCTGTCGGCAGTACATGAGACTGGGAATGTGATTCTTCACGAAGGAAAGGTGGGGAATAGACCAGTCCGGGTGTTGAGGGACACCGGATGCACCACAATTGGGGTTCGTCGGTCGTGTATCGACGCCTCATGCCTGACAGGAAAAACGGTAAAGTGCACCACGTTCGGGGGCAAAGTCGAGACTTACCCCCAGGCGTGCATTAATGTGGACACCCCGTTCATTAAGGGTAGAGTAAATGCGTTTGTCCTAGAGGATCCGATTGCTGATTTGATCGTCGGAAATGTACGCGGGGTGCATAGTGTCATGGGTGTGGCTGGAGCAGAGGCTCAGCAGCACCAAACTCCAAAAAGGGACGACCAAAAGGTACATCGGAGACGCAGGTCGCGACAAGTGCCAAATGACATGAGTAGAAGCAGTAGGGACGTATACGAATGTTTGAAAGTTAGTGATCGCACAGTTTTGGTGCGTAACGTGCCACTGAGTGCTAGCTGGCGCACACTCAGACGAGTGTTTGGGGTCGCGAAGGTTAAGTTTGTGGAAGTATTATCGCTACGCGACAATACCAAAATGGCACGGGTGACTTTTGTGAATAGTTGGGGTTCGCGTAAGGCAGTTAGGCTGAAGCATATGTCGTTGCTTCAAAACCACCTGCTAATAGTCCAGCAGTAGTGAGGGTTAGATTGCCGGGTCGTGTTTAATAATATGTTTCGGTTGAAACGAACTGATCTTGTGAGGCTCTGACCTGCATCCCAGTTCTATTCTAGTATCAATATGAGGATTTTGTGAATTTGTACAGATTATGAGATTTCGTGAAAGGCTTGTTTATACCATTACATTTTATGAAATTGTAGAGATTACGTAAGGCTTTACAATACATGGTGGGCTGTATTATGCTATGTTGTGAGTTGTAGTAATGTGGCACAGTGCCTTAAAGGCATACCTGAGGCAGGCTGTAGGCAGGCATGCTGTAGGAAAGTGCGCTATAGGCAGGTACATGGTAGGCAGGTGCACTGTGGGCAGGCCTGCCTTGCATTTATCAGAGACCTATGTAATATGATGGTCCTGTTATCTTAAGGGTCATGTACTGTGTTATGCCTTGCGTGGGGATTTATGTATCACGATGCCATGAAGGTTAGGTGTTATGGAAGGATATCGAAGATACAGCTACACCATGTTAAGTAAAAAGGTACATCTGAAGAAAGTATTTATTGCAACTTATTTAAGAAATGCATTATGACTATTTAAATTGTCATGATGATGTGGTATGGTATGCGAATGTATTGTTATGCTGCCATAAAGGCAATATTTATAAAGTTGTACTCGATGTGTACATAAATCATTATCGTATATTTACAACTAGATTATGAGAGATGATTATTTATACGATGACGTGTAGCTGCTTGGTGACAATTATTTATACTGAATTTTGTGTAACATGCATTATGTGTAAGTTACTCCAGGATTAGTCAGTCGTTGTTATTTTTCACGACTGTCAATACCTGGTATGGATTTGTACATGTTTTCTTGTATCGAATGTGGTGAGTGAGAAGGCATGTATGTCAATGATATTGAGCAACTCTGGCATTCCTTATCTGCATTGTGGAGGTGCTATATTGCCATTTCAGTCGCCCTTACCCAGAGGGGATTGGGCGTACTCCTCCGATGGAAAAAAACTGCATTTTCTTTCGGGGGGGGGGGGGGGGGGGGGGGGGGGGGTGGATGTCACAGCATAATTGTTCACTAAATTTTATAGTGGTTACACTGTAGTGTGACAACACTGGTATTCATCTTTGAATACCTGTCCAGCCGGTTTTGGCTAGAAGGGAAACCGGAAGAAACGGTTTGGCGGCAAAGGGAGTCTAGATATGTCCGCTCGACTGAGAAGTCGTTGATGGCCTTTGTCAGCAGTTTTTGCTGGGGAAAGTTATATGGATGCCACTATTGTTCATTACTTCTTGCCGTTATTTTCATGAGATCAGGAGTAGTGATTTGTTGCTAGTTTGATATTGTGCTTGCTAGTGATTTCCTCCTGGATTGTATTTCTGATAAGCTGATTGCAATTATGTATTGCGTTTGTCAGTAGTGTATTCCGTCTATGTGAGTGATAGTCATGGCGGTTGCTGAGTAGATTGTCTCTGCAACTATTATTTGGATATCTTGTTGAGCTATAGTGTGTGGCAAGTATGTGGCAGTTCTTTCAGTGCATTGTGCAATGCATGTTCATGTGTATCGTCAGCCGCGTGCGGCTCCTGTGTGTAATATTCATTAAAAGGGCCATTACCTGTTATAGGTGTTATCATGTTATTTATGTCAGCTATTGTGTGCTATGGTTGTACCTTTGAGACAGCGAGCTAAGAGTCTAGTGTGAGAGTGCCTTAAACCCATAGTACCAGTAGAGAGTTCGCTCTGACAGCACAAGTATTCTCATGTGTCTAGTTCTGACAACTAGAATGGAACCAAGCCAGGGGAAGACAGCCGATAGAATAGTCTGGCGCTCTCTCTTACAAACCTCTACACCTCACGGTAGAAGAGAAACGACTAAGGAAGTAAGTAGTTTACCGTAGACATTCTGCATTGTGATAATTCTATAGCTGCTGAGAAGTGTGGGGTCTTTACCAGGTTTAGGAAGTTTCCGTAGGTGACTGTAGTCAGTCTTCTGGCACCTCAGCTTTCAGTATGCTGGTGTTAAAATCACTCACCACATTCTTAATGTCCATGCCATCGGGCTGTTTTATGTGGTGATACTGGACACCATGAAGACCTGAGGCAGTGTTTCTACTGGTTTCTAAGTGCACGCCTCTTCGGTTATGAGGTCAAAATATGTCGCCTCTTTTGTCGCTTCACAGGATACGGTCCTTAATTTCTTGGCGGGCAACTTTATCATCTTTATCTGTCTGAGTAATATAACGCTCGAGTAATGCATGGCCCTTTTCAGCATCGGTCTTCAGACTTATCCTTGTTGAGCTGAGAATAGTAGGAATTGGTTGGCTTGTACTTTTCCTACTCATTGTATGATGTAAGAACCAGGATTTCTGGAATGTTTTGTCAGGGCCCACTTGTCTCACAAAGGCCTCCCACATTGTGTCTTTGGCTCTTTGCTTTTTCTCCTTAAAATCTTCCACCTCTTCATCCCTCTTTGTCCTTCTCTTTCATGCTATTAGCCATGACTTTGTCGCTCTTTTCTTTTCCAGCCGTGCTGTCTCATTCCAGCAGGGTGGTTTTTTTGTTGTTGTCGATATCCCATAGCTGCTGAGCATGTCTACTCTTGGCAGCCCAATGCCATTCTTAGAAAAGTGCAGGTTTTCTGCAGTTGTTTCAAGGTTCCATATAGTGAGTTGGTGATTGTCAGAGGTATCTGTAATAGTTTTTTCCTGGCATTTGTGAGTGATGGACACTCCATGAGGAGGTGTCTGGTTGTTTCATAAGGATGAGAGCAGTGTCTACACATGGGTAGGTGCTGAGGGTTGATACGGTTTAGATGGCTATTGAGGGTGGTTGTGTAAAAGCTGTGCGAGTTGTCTTTTGTTTCGCAATTTGACGCAATATGGGCACAAGGCTACTACTGTCATGTGCTACTACTGTACATACTGTGCATGATACTGGAAAGTCTGTTTCAGTTTCCTGTGTATGGTGGTCTTTCCCTTCACAATGAGTACTACACAGGGTAGGTGATTGCTTTCTTTAGCTTGCAATACATCCCAACGTGAAAAGGTGGCGACAACACTAGAAATCCACCGGATCTATGACTCCATCAGTATCCCCTGGTCTAGATGCCAGTCTCGTTGGGTGTCCATCATTTAAAAAAGATACGTTTGAGCTGAGTAAAGCCTGGCTCAAGGCAACACCATGTCTATTTTCCGTGGAGTTCCCCCACTCCATAGATCTAGCATTAAAATCACCGGCAATTAAGCACATCTTGTTTGGTTCTTCAGACAATTTGTTAAGAACTCCCAGCTACCCTCTTCCAGAAGGCGATCCACTTGAGCATATAAATTGAAGACTTGCCATTCTTGACTGCTTATATGCAGTACAATCCCCTGCAATTCTGCATCCTTGTTAGGATGGAAACTTGTATCTATCCGTGCATGAGGGAGTCCATTTTCCACATACATCCCTTCCCTTCATCTGCCAGGCCCACACGGATTTGTGCAACATCTGCAGCCTTGGCAATAATAGTTGCCTTTGAATTGGTCTCCTGGATCATTAGTATTTCAAAATCATAGATGATAGTTTGAAATTATGGCTGCATGTTGGTAGGCACTTCGACAGTTCCAATACCCTATACGTATGTATTTCATATAGAGTCTGTCCACTTTCTTTCTTGTTTTTCTCTTACCAGCTCTTCTTTTTGCCTCTCCTCTTCTTTCCCCTACCTCTCCTTCTACATACTTCATTACATTTGCTGAAGGCATTGGCAGCAGAGCACAATCCCTGTAGCTCCCGCGATAATTCTGGTTTGTTGCATAATTCATATTATATTTGTAAGATATGGAGGAATATCTGATCACCCTGGTAGAGCCACCATGCCAGGGAAGAGGCAAGGGATGTTCCTTAGGAAGTCCATCTGCCTGGTGACGCCCAGCTCATGTCCCAGACAGCCAATGTTCAAGACTACTTTCCCAGTAGCCATCCAGCCTCACGGCACATTGGAACTAATGACTATGACAAGATACCTTACTTGAGTTCTACCGTGTTTATTACAATGTGAAGACATTTGTTGGCGAAGCCATTATTGTTAAAATATGTGTAGAAATTTCATGCCATCTTTTTTGTGAACAGAATTTACAAGGATGGCTGATAATGTCGTTCGATGAACTCTTTAAAAAAATGCCCTCATTCAGGCATATATTTAACATATAGACATCGATTGTTGCACAAAAAAGGAGGGTGTCTCCTCACATGAACATACTGGCTCACACTAAGTCAGTCATCTTGATTAAAGCAGGCTAAAAAGCTCATATAACAAAATGCGTCAGACATCATGGACTGGAAACACAGGAACTCGAGAAAAGATGTGTGTTTCGTAAACCTATTTAATAATGCGATTTTTAAATTTTCCGTTTCCTGTCCATTTTTTCCGTGTCCCACCTAGAAAGAATTATACAAAATTCCCTGGAATTTTATCCTGGGAATTCTTGAACCAGAAACCCATCATACAGTCTATGGTACAAGCATAGTTCTTGGTACTGCGTTGTTTTGATGAAAACGACCATCTGATCTTTCAAATTTTATTGCAACAGGCATTTTTGTAGTGGTTTTTGTAGTCTGACATTTCCTTCAACAGTCAAGCTTTGATTTCTGCATCAAACTTTGCGTAGGCTAGCTCAGCAGAAGTGAAATAAGCCTTTAGCTCTTCCCCCATATCACAATATTAAAAACAACATTTTCTAGTTGATGAAGGATTTACCTTAAAAGGGGAGAGAAGTATTTTGAGATTGCTGAGATTACATAGAATGAAAAAAAACACAAATAGTGATAAGTCTTACTGGGAGAAAGGACAAGAAAAAACTACGTTCCGGCCACAAGGCCTTCATCAGGGACAGACAAATGAAAAACAGAAGGAAAAGAAAGTGAGAATTAAGTAGAGAGCATAAAACTATAAAAATAAGAGATAACACTCTCTGATGTGTGTCACATGTTGGAAATAAAATGTCTGCCAAAGAGAGATTACATAGAGGTGTTTATCACTTTAACAATTCTTTGTATGATGCTCGTCTTCAAAACGCATTAGACAAAACCAGCGACTTATTTGCACTTAATAATTTCCAATATATGATTGATACTGCATGTTGAATGCACAATGCAAGTGAATGACAAATACATATGGCCTTTACATAGTGAGGAGAGATATCTTTCAAACTAGACCATGCTGAGTTTTACAATCAACAGTGGCTGATGCAAAAACAATGTAGTTCGTAAGACTCTGTGCACTTCTTGTAATTTCTTTCAATATCACATTATGTCTTTTTCTCCTAGCCTCTCGTCGTGGAATGAAATCAGGAAATCCAGTTAAATTATATTTGTCCTTTAACTCAAAATATGATCCAGGACACACATATCTTCTTTGTGTTGAAATGTCAGTAGATTCATCTATAATAATAATATTTTTCCTTCCCCTATTATTAGTGTAAACACACACAGTCAATTTTGACTTGCAAAGAAAACAAAGGCCAAACATATTTTCTTATACCAAACAACCTTTAAAAAAAAAAGGAAAATTTCTGGAATTTCACGCCAAAAAAGCCAAAATTGGCAATCCTGGTGTGCATTAGGACCGCTTTCACTTTGTTGAGTCTATTCTCGGTTTTTGGTGCGAGATAGGGGAGGCTTTTTATAATTTGTGAGCGCTGTATTGCACAAAGAGGAGGGCGAAACTGATGAGGCCAGCCTCTCCATACAGAATTACCTACCTCATACATGCCAAGTAGGACAGGTTACCCGTAATCTGTACAGATTTTTCTTGTTTTTAGATCTGTATGGCCATACATACTTTCTGTACAGGTTTTCACCTATTAACCAATTATTGTTTATATTATTATAAATTATTTACAATTTCATTCAGCCAAAAATGCCAGTGCGCAAAGTCTACCGTCCATAATTGAGAGTGGGAACACTGTTTAGTGAGACCTGAGTATTTCGGGTACGAGAGAAGCCCTTGAATTGATGGATATTTTGATTTTTCGCGAGTTTTTTTTGTTTAAGTCTTGGCTTTTCGGTGGTGGCATCTTTGCTTTGGGAGCTGAGAGGTGACTTGTATTTGATCACGGGCCTGAGGGAATTTTTCATTGTAAAGAAGTAATTTTAACGTGCTGCGCTGCGACGTAACTGGCCCCCCCGCTTTACTGTTGTTGTAATCATTGCAAAACGTGAATTGTTTAGGCACGAAGGGAATTGTATGTATTGTGAAATTTTAAATATGTTTTTGGTTATTTTTTTTCGTTTTGTTATTTATTTTGCCCTTCGACTGTATATTTTATTAGCGTTTTTGTTTCACAAATATGTCTGTGGGCTCAATAAAGGCGATTTTTGAAGACGAGGTGTGAGGTGGAAGAGAAGGATTTTAGGTCTATGCCTACGGCTCTTTCTGTATTTTTCAGCTAAGAATAAATAAGAAAGTAGCATTTCACGTACAGTGTTAAACAAATTTCAGCTTTAACTCTGAGTACTGTAGCTGAACAGCTCAAATTGTAACAAGATATTTTCATGTTTTTCAGTTTAGTTCAGCTGTTGCTTTTACATATTTCATAACTTATTTTTGATTATCAAGCACTGATATATTTTTCCCATTTGGTCCTGGCTGAGGCCAGCACGTGACAATTTGTCACTATATCTTTCCACGAGATGCCGAGGATGTGGCGTAGACACCGTAAATGGAAGGTATTGAGCCTTCTTTCTTGCTTAGCATAGGTTGTCCAGGTCTCACTGCCATATAGGAGTGTGCTGGTGATGCAGGCGTTATATACCACAGCTTTGGTCTTCGTTGTGAGTTTGGAGTTTCCCCAAATGTATGTGAAGTAGTGCACCACTGCCAATTCATAGTTATCGATAGTGATAACTGGTGCAGCACCCACATCCTGACTCAGCACATTTGTTTTCTTTAGACTTATTGTGAGGCCAAAGTCCTTGCATGCTTGGGTGAAGTGATTCATCAAGCTCTGAAGCTCCTGTTGGCTTTGAGTGACAACTGCAGCATCATCAGCGAACAACAAGTCTCTTATAGTGACACTTCTGAGTTTTGTTTTTGCCTTCAGCCTTGAAAGATTAAACAGACGGCCATCTGACCTAGTGCGAAGGCATATTCCTTCAGTTTCATCTCTGAATACATGCTTCAAGAGTAAGGCAAAGAAGATCCTGAAGAGGGTCAGAGCCAGAACACAGCCTTGTTTAACGCCACTTCGTATGTCAAAGGGCTGTGATGTGCTTCCAGCATATTGGACTGTTCCCTTCATGTCGTCATGGAATGACTTTATCATTTCCAGCAATTTAGAAGGGCAGCCTATTTTCAGGAGGATTTTGAAGAGTTCATCCCTGCTAACCAGGTCAAATGCTTTTGTGAGGTCTGCGCTCTTGATTTTTCCTGATGCTGGCGCAGAGAGAAGATCATGTCTGTTGTTGATCTACCAGCTCGGAATCCACACTATGACTCTGGATATATGCGCTCAGCTAACTTGTGTAGTCGCATTAAGATGACTTTGGCAAAAACCTTACCAACAATACTAAGAAGAGAGATGCCTCTGTAGTTATTGCAATCACTTCTGTCTCCTTTATTTTTATACAGTGTTACAATCTTGGCATCTCGCATGTCTTGAGGAATAGTTGTCTCTTCCCAGCACTGGCACAGCATCCTATGCAGGGGATGTAATTGCATGCTCTTATAACATTTGATTAAATCAGGAGGAATCCCATCATTGCCTGGTGCTTTGCCAGAGGCCAAGCTATCAATGGCCTTGCTGAGTTCCTCTAATGTTGGTTCGGCATCCAGCTCCTCCATAGTTGGCAGACATTTGACAGCGTCAAGGACTGCATGCGTAACGGTATTTTCTCTAGCGTAAAGCTCAGAGTAGTGCTCGATCCACCTCTCCATCTGCTTACCCTTATCGGTTAGCTTCTCTCCGCTGATGGTTTTTAGCAGTGCCGTCTTACTTTTTTGGGGGCCAAGTGCTTTCTTTATACCGTCATACATTTGTCTAATCTTGCCTGTTTGCGCTGCGTTCTGGATGTTCTCACTGAGCTGGAGCCAATAGTCATTTGCACAGCGTCGAGCAGTTTGTTGAACTTTGCTTCTCGTAGCCTTCAGGATCTATAGTCATTTGGCTTTGCCGTTATCTTACCAAAGGTGGCAAGTGCAGTACTTTGAATGGTGTTCCGTAGATACTCCCAGTTCTCTGTAATAGTATCACCATGCTGAGGGCTACTGAGCACTTTCTTGGAGGTCGCAGTAAATTGAGCGATTATGACAGGGTATGACATCTTGCTGGTATCAATACGTGGTTTCCCTTCATGTCTGACACGATGAGTTTTCTTGGTTGTGCTCTGATTTTGCAGCAAACCAAGGAGTGATCTGTATCACAGTCTGCACTATGGTATGAGCGCGTGGAGAGCACAGACCTGAGAAGTGGCCTTCTGACAAGAATCAGATCCAGTTGGTGCCAGTGCTTGAATCGTGGGTGTCTCCATGACACCTTATGCTGGGGTTTTGTCTGAAAGTAGGTGTTGGTCATGCAGAGGTCGTGATGGACACACAGCTCTAAAAGCCGTTGTCCATTTTCATACATCTTGCCAATACCAAACCTGCCCAGACATGAAGGCCATGAAACATTATCGGCACCCACTCTAGCGTTAAAGTCACCAAGGAGAACAAGCTGTTCTTGCCTAGGTATGCTTTTGATGACTGCTGCTAGATTCTCGTAGAACTCATCGTTAGCTTCTGAGGCAGAGTACAGAGTAGGAGCATATACACTACAAAGGTGATGGGACGTGTGCTAGTTTGCAGGCGGCGCGTTAATACCATTTTCACCTAGTTCAACCATTTTAGTTAGCGATTTTTTTACCGCAAAACCTTCTCCGCGTTCTCTAATTTTATTAAGATCTTTCCCTTGCCAATAAAATGTGTAGTCCTTCTCGCTCTCCGTTCCAGAGCCTTCCAGGCGCATTTCCTGAAGTACAGCTATATCCACCTGAGGTCATTTAAGCTCATTATTGAATATGGCTGTCTTCCTGACATCATTTATGTCCTGTAGGTTTTCGGATAGTCCAGTCAACATAGTCCAGACGTTCCAGCATCCCAATCTGAGAGTTTGCTTATTTCTATTATTACGATAATTGCTTGGTGCAAAATTTTCTGTCCACAGTTCGGGTTTGACCCTAATCCCCATGCACCCAATGGGGAAAGCAGACAGTGGCAGGACAACACCTTATTGACTGAGGGCTGCCCAGCTTGAAGCGGGCGGTAGCTGTCCAGTGAGATCCTAGAACCTCTCCCACTGTCGGCAAAATGCTTATAACCGGTAACTGCTACTTCCCGTGTTTTGCCGACACCTATAGGGTGAAGCTGGAGCATCCTTTCCAGGGCGTGAGCTTGGGCACAGTTATATGGAGATCAAGCTGTTGCCCATGCAGCTTGTTCCTCCTCTCCACTCAGCCGGTAGATCTAAAGGAACGGCAGTAGCCGATACAGTTTGGTACCAGCCACATCGCAGGAGTTGCCAAAATAATGTCAGATCAACATTAGACTGCCTTAGGGAATATATATATATATATATATATATATATATATATATATATATATATATATATATATATATATATATATATATATATATATAATATATATATATATATATATATATATTCATCACTCGCCAGCTCCCCAAGGTCTTCCTGTCCCGTGTCATCAGCTCAAGGACTGTCCATAGTTTCTTCATGCTGTTCAATTCTGTATCCAGTTCTCTCCTCCATTTTTTTTATTTCTTGGTCTTCCTCTACCTCTCTTACCTTCCAGATTCCAGATCAAAGACTGCCTGGTGATGTTATCACCAAGTTTCCTTAGTGTGTGTCCTACTCATCTCTTGTTCTACTGGCAATTGTCTGGTTCTTGTTATCAGTTCCATTTTAGTGATCTTGTCTTGTCACTTCAATTCTACGCAGGCACCCAATTGTGAAGTCTGTAGCTTTTAGGTTGTTGTTTATGTTGTTCTCCATGTTTCAGAGCCATATAATAGGACCGACTTGACATTTGGGGTAAAAAAATACTGTGGGGTTGTCGCACGGAAGGTCCTGGGTTCGAGTCCTGGGTAAGCCACTCACATCTGTTGTTTTTCTGTTGTCTAGTTTTCTACTTCTTTATTTCTTATGAGTGCCTGAAAACATACCTTTATGTTTGTCTAATATTTATTTACTGTTTACAGGCCTTGGGTTTCCCTTCCTTATGTGTTATAAATGTTTATACAATACCAAAACCTACCCTCTGTCCTGTACTTACTGTTCTTAGTCTTCTATCATTTACTAGACACAGTATTAAGGTCTTTGTCTTGTTTGGTCTGACTTATACTGTATAATAGGGGAACAACAGAAGTGATTGCGTCATTAATAGGCTGGACTGCCCATGGTAAATTTCCGGTGTTATGTGTTGCGGGTCGCACTAATGACCTGTCATCGAAGCATAATTTTTTGGTGATGCCTAGATGGCAGGGAGGATAGTATGATTCGCTTGCATAGCTAGGCGGGTTGTCGCACGGAAGGTCCTGGGTTCCTGGGTAAGCCACTCTTCTACTTCTTTATTTCTTACGAGTGCCTGAAAACATCCCTTTACGTTTGTCTAATATTTATTTACTGTTTACAGGCCTCAGGGTTTCCCTTCCTTATGTGTTATAACATGTAGTGGTGAGATACATTAAATACAACAACAGTGCGGTATAACAGTACAACATATCGTATACGAGATTTGGTTCAACTACAGTATGATAATTTTCTCAGTTACATTAATATGGGTGTTTGTTACATCGAAACTTCCATATCCTGTACGACCCTATTGTGACGTATAATATAAATATAGCCTACAGTGTCTGACAGTCTTCGTGACCTCGTAGCGTTCTATGATTTGCTAGCAAATCCATGCATTTACAGCCTGCGTTTACTCACTTTTTAATCCATGCCTCTTTTCCTTGAACATAAACAAATGAAGTTGTTTACCAACTTTCGCGACCTGCCAGTCATAACAGGGAGCGAATAGGGTTTGTTTATCAAGTTTCTCACACGAGCTGATCTGTCAATCATCGGATATCTGACAGATCGAACGTGGGAAAACACCGGACCTTCTGAAGTAGTCGCACGGGCAGAAATAATTCCCCGTGTACCCTTTGATGTTTGTACACAGAGGGAAACCCCGAGTTCTTTGATCTCCAGAAGCGGGCAAAATCTACGAGAACCCATTACACGGTTGTAAGTCTCTGATGTCGATTAGCAACGCCCGACAGAGCGACCGTGAAAGCCTTTTATCTGGGGAACTTTGTTTTCTGATTCTCTGCTATGCTCTATAGTGTGAAAAGTAGCATCCTCTAGAGATCAGATAAACATGATGATATATAAACTGTGTCTTCCGAAACCAGCTATCAGTTGTCACTCAGAATTTTTCAGATAGTCTAAACACGTAGTCTAGAACCATTGTGGAAGATGTGTTAATAGCATTCGTGGGGATTGTCATTCTGATGTTCTGGTAATAGAAATTAGTGCTTAAATGTTAAAGTGTTAAAGCTTTTACCATTTTAATTCACTTAGAGTTCTAGCTGTTACAACCAGTTAAATAATGAGTAGCTGTTCTATACCAGATGTTTCAGTTGTAATGTTCATTTTACCACCCGCTTTCTCACACAAGAAGATACGGTTTAGCTGACTGATATTATATGCTAGGCGCGACTGATAGTTGACCATAGAATTCACGTTATATTTCATTTTGTGTATTTATAGTAAGTGACTATTATTTAATACCATACGATGACCAACAGACGCCGACAATTTAATAGCTATTAACGACAGGCGATATTTATGTAAGTGCGCGTAGGGATAATTAAATAATAATTGACAGTGTACGCTAATCGTTACAGTGCGAGCAAGGGCGGGGAGGTTGCATACCTTCATCCGACCTGTAATCTCAGCGTTGGCGACGTGCGATAGTCTAGGCATAAAAGAAAACACATTTGCCGGTTAACTTTAATCAGGACTGACGGAGTGGATAAGAGATCGTCTTTGTCCCTTCCGTGTGCATATGTGTAGCTATATAGAATAGTAGCATTTTTTTCATAATGTTTCTTTATTCTTAAGCAGACCTGATCACAGGAGCTGCCATCGGTCCTTTTTCTTCATTTACTGATTGATTAATGTTGTCTTTTTCTTGGCTTACGTGTCAAGTTCATTCGTGAACAGGACAGGCCAAAGAGACTAGTAACATTTTAAATGGTAAATTTAACTGGACTTATATAACCCAGAAATAATTTGTTCAATTTTATCAGCCCACTGGGTTGTGAAACAATAACATTTCTCCCGACTTTTGACAGTCGTATCCACGTGGATTTTATCCAGAAGAGTTACGCTGTTTCATAATCGGCACTCACATAGAGCCAGCCAATAGGATTACCATCATTTAACAATTGTAACAGTTTTTAGCAACTAGATGTTTCCAAATACTCTAAGTATTTTCCACTGTTTGCTGTGAACACAAGATCTCGGTTTCTACACTAACCATTCGAGATGACATTTGTTCATCCAGGAATACACCACCAAATTTGGCGTCCCCCTCATAAAATCTTATTTGTTATAGAGGATGGACTGGGGCCAACTTGGATAATACCCCTGACATTCTGTATATTCAAGAACCATTGTAATTCCAAAGGGATATCACCAAGAATAGGGTAAGCGTGATTGAGTGGCCACTGTATAACAGAGAGAGAGAGTATGACAGAGAGAGTGAATATTTCTCTTTGTTACAAGTATTGTACCAACAATGATTGTGCTTAAAAATTGTTTACTTTTACTGGGTAGCATTTAGTAGGAACTTTGTTTCTCCTTACTGTCTATTCTGTAACATAGTGCTAACCTTTGACCTTTAAGGTTATTAACTTGTTGGGTTCTTGTCTCAATAAGGGGAGGGCACATTTATTCTGTTATTTCCTATGTATGTAATTCTGATTTTATTTGATTTTTCTTTAGATATTCGATGTTGTCAAGTTTAATGATAATAAACAACAAAAGAAACTGTGTGTTGGTCAGACCCATACCCAATTAACCGTAGTTTTCACGTTTGTGTGTCTTGTCTTCACATAGCTGAGTGTGTGTGTAGTTAAACTCATATTTATATGTATGGGGAGGGAAAGATTGTCTTGTACTAGATTATAGTCGTATAGATAGGCTGGACTAGAGAAAGTTACTCATTCCAGAGACAGATCTTCTTAAGCTATTCACCCGTGAAATCTATTTCTCACACCTTTATTTCTCACTTACTTATCACCATCCACTCTACTCAGGCGGGACTATAAATACTTCCAAACCTATCTAATTACGACACCTATGATTGCACTGATGCTAATATATTTACATAATACTCTGGCTTCAAATTTCCTCTGTCCCAAAGACATCAATCCACTCACACACTTTGCATGTACATGTCCTAATTATATGATAACATACTATAGCCTAATTCATTAATTTCTGTGCTCAGTGGATAGTACTAAATGTGCATAATTTGGTATTGCTACTTCTAGTAGAAAAAAGGTTTTGCTTACTTGGTTATTATTGTTAAATCAATTTTTATGGCACATGATTTAAATGACATATCAGGAATATCCATTGGTGGACATAATATAAACAACTTGAGATACGCTGATGATACAAAAAGTGAAAAGGAGCTGCAGGAAATGGTTGATACAATAGTGACAGAAAGTGAAAATAAAGGCCTCAGCCGTAATAGCTAAAAGACAGAAGTAATGGTCATCTCAAAGAAAATGGCTTCCCCAGAATGTGCTATCAAAGTAAATGGAATAGTTTTAAAACAGATTCAAATACACAGGCACATGGAAGATGCATCTCAGAAGTGAAGATGTCACGGGTTGCCTCCCCTTAGCTCTGCAGTAGGGGTCCAACAGTGGCCAAAACTCAAGAGTAACTAATGGGGGTCTTCAAAGGTGTCTACCTTCGCACAAGATTACTCTTTGCAGAGTTGTAGATAGAAGAATAATGATGCTTCTACCTCAAGGGTACCTTCACAAGATATTCAGAAAGCGAGAACAATGCTGCATGAGGCTGAGCAAATGTTAACTCTAGTATATGCCGTCAACTTTTGTGAAGGATAGGGTTATCTTATAATTCGTTAGCTCGTTCAAGCCCCCAGCTGAGTTAAGTCAGCGAAATTCCTCTTATTATTATATAGCTCTATTTAAGTGTATTTAAGAAATTGTCTGAGACATACGGATGTAGTACATTCAAAATGATTAAATCAACTTTAGATTTGTCTTTATACAAGTAACAAATTTAATAATCAATTATAGTTAACAGTTTATAAAAAAAGAATAATTCTTTAACAAACAATAATCATCGAGTGATGTTATAGAGTATTGGTTAAGAGTTCACTTGGCAGCTTTTATGTTTCTACTTAGCTGCCAATGAGGTTCTGCTCCAGCTGATGTTTGGGTCTTTGCAGAAAGAGGACTGGATCACACTCGTCACTGGTCAAGTTTGAAAGTTGTAGCAGATTCTAGGAAGTGTCAGGGAATAACCACCAAGCTGGTGTCTCTAAGACTTGTCTGATGATGGTGTCTATCGTCGACTTCAGGCAACTTATACCCTCACTTGTTCCAGAGATAGTACCCTCAGTTGGTACCACCGACTAGTGTTACAACAGGAGAGAACAAATACCCTCTTGAGTATTGCATTTTCCTGACACACTCATGTGCCCCCTCTTCCTATTCCACCATACAATCTATCTCAGAACTTTACCCTCGATGAGAATTAATCTTAATCCCATTGAGCGAAAACTTTCTTTACATTTAAATTGAATAGATTTATGATTAACTTTACACTGGTTGAAAAGGTTAATAATATAGATTGAATATGTTTTCATTTACAATATAGATTGAATATGTTTTCATTTACATCTACACTGGTTGAAAATGTTAACAGTGTAAGTATGTACATCAATTCCTTTATCATTCACTTCCTGTTCCATATGGAACTTGGGACTACCTCTGCTTTTAGTTCTCTATAAGAAACTCGCATAAAGCAGTCACCAGCCCTTGCATTTGTTGTTCATGAAATCATCATTCTATATGCTGAGGTTGCCAGCCTCAAATGACTTGGACATCCACTTAGCAATTTTCACATATTAATATTCACATGTCAATATATACATATTATTTCACGTGTTAATAATGCAAAACATAGAATTATAGATATACAACTTACCCCAAATTGACTTTGGGATCACAGACTTCTGGCTCAGAGATAGAGTTAAGGCAACTTGTTGAAGATGCCTCTTACACGTGTTCTGGGGTTGTTACTTTATAATAAGCTCCCACTTTGACTCTGTGTTTCAGATTCCTCAGATTCCGGTTTTCCTTGCTAATCGTGGTAGAGTTTTCCTGGGCTTGCCCGCAAGAGGCTCAAACAAGTCTGGGATAAATGAATTCCGATTCTATTCCTAACTCTGGCAGGTCTGGTTGTTTTCTCGACCAGCTGAATTTTCGCAGTGCTCTAAACTTGCAAAAGTGTCTGGTTATATTGCAAGTTCCCCCCCCCCCCCCCCCCCCCCCCCCCCATTTGTTTGTTGCTATTAGACGAGGAACCAATCAGGAAGGTTGTTATTCCTACATTACCAATTCCTACCAATCGTTTCAAACATGCATGATTAGGAATGGGGCTCATTCAAAAATATCCTCATAGGAATTCTGTGTGTGATTGTAAAGGTCACGTCTTCCATATATGGCAATCGTGACATTCGAATATTCTCGTCACTGATTACAAATACCACTCCCTATATTATCACAAGTAATATCTTCTTATAATTCTGCCTGAAGCTTTTTACAACATTCCGACTGTCAATTGCGTGTCTGTAATATGTCCGCAGACGGGTAATTTATCTCCCCGTCCTTGTGCAAACACCGACCCTCGTGTAACCATTTGGGCTGTGACTCTTCATGACAGTAATTAGTGAATCACAATAGCCATGTCAGCGCTAAATAAACTTGCTGATGGTACGTCGAGTTAATCCAGTGCGGCCAAGGTTTGATACACGAGAATTTTACCAACCTGACTCGGTCAATATTGCATCACTTGTCTACTCTCTCAGCAGGGATGGTCAGGTAAACAGACAAGACGAATTGTTACGGAGAAGAAGTGCAAACAATGACTCTAAAATAACAATACTGCCGGAGAGGAAAAGAGAGCGAACCCAGTTATGTGACAGAAGAGCAGAATAGCTCAGGCAAAAATAGCATTCTATAAAATGAAGAGTATTTTGTGCAACAATTCTTTGTCAATGGAAGTAAGAGAGTTCTTCAGTGTTATATAGAACCAATCCTAACATATGGGAGTGAGCCATGTAACTGTGGCATTGATAAAATGACTGCTGAACATTTGCTTCAGAGTTGCCTCAACATATGAGGAACAGAGAAAGCGAATATGGCGCAGTACCATTCATGGAAAAGCTCTAAGGAGATTGAAAACAGCCTCAAACTGACTACTGCTTTCTTTGAAAACATTCAAGGAGATGTCTGAGAGTGCAAGAAGAAGAAGAAGATGTCTAAGTGGATGTTTTTAAAGGACAAAAGAAATAACTCCTGGTCGATGATTCATTTAGGTCGAGCCATGATCTTAATGAATAAATAATTAATTATACGCATTCCTCTGATCCCCACAGTTAAGATATATATATATATATATATATATATATATATATATATATATATATATATATATATATATATATATATATATATATATTTATGTGTGTGTGTGTGAATGTAAAATTTGTATTCTTTCTTTCAATGTCTCTAATCCATGTAGTAGATTAGGCAATGTTTGCACTATATTTATTATATTAAGTTTGCATTTACTCTGCCTTGATGAAAGTGCTGTTATATAGCTTACTAACATAAGTATTGCAAGCATTTTGCTTTTTAAAGCTGATGGATCCCTTACTGTGTTTCTCATATAAAACTATGCAATTTAGGCAAATTTATTATGTAGTATTAGTGTTGTGTAGAACTATTCAGCTTGATAACACCGACTGCACAATATGTGATGGGAACAACGCTATTTATGCAATGTGTATTAGAGTATTTTTATCGGTGCATGTGACTGCTTTGCATTTTTTGGCTGTTGTAATTCTTCATAACTGTAAGGTCATTAATATGAGGTCATATTCATGGACAAAATGACATCTCTACCAGATGTACACACAAATAGTTCTTTTTGTAAAATTCATTAATTGTAGTGCTTAAATGGACTAGATAAATCATGTTTTATGTAGATTAAATATGCTTTTGTAATTTATAATATGCGTATTCGTAAAATGTTTGTTTTGTTTTAATCCCCAGTGATGGCAGCACACAGAACATTGGTGGTTGTTTGCGGGATTTCCGTAACAAGCCATTTCCTGTCAGGGTGAAGATTGAATACTACAATCAAGTACTAACGGTAATGGAAATCACCATGTTATGCTTACTTAAGCTGTGTGCTTTTTTTCTGATTAGTGAGTCATCATTATTTGTTAGAGAAATCAGTCTACCTTCTTGTGGGGAACACATTGAACATTTTTATTTGGTATTAAAATATTTTTTTAATTCTAATTTCTATTTCTAGGAGCATACTCTGGTTCACATGTTTTAAATATGTTAAATACTGAGAATCAAGAAAAGCATTGATATTAATGAAGAAAAGACCTGATTTTAGTACAGTAACGTTTGAAATAGGCAGATAGTACTGTTTTGTTAGCCTAAAATAAATAAGTATTGGAAGAACCTGTGACACAAGTAAACAATATAAGTCGTGAATATTAATTGGATATTAACTCTGAGAAGAGTTAAGACTGACAACTCCATCAGTGCTCTGATCTCCTCCCTTAGATCACACAAGGAGGATCTCAGCACAGTGCACAAACTCCTTAGCACCGGCGAGAATCCCAATGTGTGTGTATATAGGAATTATTTGTTCTATAAATATGTTTGTGGTGGACAGGTTTCTGATTTTCAAATTTTGCCAGGGCAGCGGCTTTATGGCCTACTCTTTACGATTTCCAACCTCCATGGGATTTTTAACATGCGCAACTTGCACACGGTACCTGCTTTTTTCCCGCTTTTATCCAAGTAGACTAGGCATCCAATCTCACTACGGGGGGGGGCAGGGGGGGATGGATGACATCTTTAAGACCACTGGTTCTTAGCCGACCTCAAATTGGGGAGTTTAGGAGTTTAGATATGTAGAAGAATGGGATACATCTTATGAAAAGAGAAGAAAACAAAAAAACAGAACTCTCAGTAAAGCTAGAAATGATGGGATAATTAATGAATGAGATCAAAGTTAGAATTTAAAATATTTTAGTCAAATAAAAAAATATAATATCTTGCTGAAAACTTAAATAAAAAAAAGAGCTGAAGGTAAGTATTCAGGAGAAAGAAGCAATAGTAAGTGGGAAGATAACATAAAGAAAAGGACAGAGGAAATAGTCTACCATAGATAAGAGGCAGAGGGTGATGGAAATCGATTGTAGCCTACCTTTACTGTATTTACCGCTTCTCCGTATCTTTTGCTGATAGTGTCATATCAGGACTTGTTTTGTTATTCCATTTTCTGCTTTTGATTTTTGTTGATTGTTGAATTAATTGTCATTATATTTTTTTCAGTTTTTGTATTTTCCTTGCTTTATTATTGCTCTTCACCTGTGTTGTTATATTTCATATATATAACATTACGTGTTGTGTAGTGTCTATAGTATATTTCTTTAACCTTTTCTTTAAATTTCTTTAGTAAATATCTTGTCCTTGTTGTTTATTTGTAACTGTGGCTGACGAAAAGTGAAACCCGAAACGTCCCGTGTTTCTTGTGTACCGTTAATTTGTAAAACTGATCTAATACCTTTTTATTTGTTTATTTATATTTATTCTCCTACCAGTTTTACAGCAGCCCCCTTATTTATTTACTTACACTATACCACAACCACTTCTGCTACCCTGTTTTCGTTTCGTGAATACTGTATTTTGTGTACTTTTCTTATTTCATGTTTTACATTTATCATTATGCCTTATCAGAAACAGTTTATTTCTTCTCTTCATGCCCTTATCACCCACTCATTTTCTCTTATGCCTTCTGACATATCTTGTACTGCCACTGCCTTAGCCCTCACTATACCACCCTGTTCACAAAGTTCCGGGACTCATTTTTTATCCGGAAAACCGTTATAAGGAGCTAGGTGATATTAACACAGTGCACGTGTCAACCACGAGCCACTATATGTACCAAACCTGAAGTTTGTAATTTCGCGCATGCACTGTGTGGTAGCGTATAAGCGGATGTGACCTAGTAGTGCTCGTCGCGTTTCAAAAATGGACGGCAAAATTCAACAACGTGTGTGCATTGATTTCTGTTTTTGTCTAGGAAAAACTGGTTCCGAAACTCTCGAAATGTTGCAAACAACTTTTGGAGAGTCCTGTTTAACTAGATCTAAAACATTTGAGTGGTATTCCTGTTTCAAAAGTGGACTCCGATCCTTTGAAGATGGCCCCCGTCAAGGGAGACCCTCCACCTCCCACACCGACGAGTTCGTAGCAAGTGTGCAAGAAATGATACGCGCTGACCGACGTCTGACTATCAGAGAGGTTGCTGATGATATTGGAATATCAATTGGTACGTGCCATCAAATCGTAACTGAAGATTTGCACATGAGACGGGTGTCAGCGAAACTCATGCCACGCCATCTGGCTGAGGACCAGAAGGACGATCGGTTGTCCATCTGCACTTACCTCCTTGAGATAGCAAAAAACGACACAAATTTCATGTCCTCGATAATAACTGGTGATGAAAGCTGGGTGTACGGATATGACCCGGAAACAAAGCAAATGTCCTCCCAGTGGCAAACGCAATCATCTCCTCGGCCGAAGAAGGCACGACTGGTCAAGTCCAATGTCAAGACCATGTTAATAGCGTTTTTCGACATTGATGGCCTGGTGCATCATGAATACGTCCCTATAGGACAGAGTGTCAATGCTGAATTCTACAAAACAGTCCTGCAACGCCTCCGCTACGCTGTGCGCAGACATCGCCCTGAGAAGTGGTGCACGGGAAATTGGCTTGTTCATCATGACAATGCACCTGCACACAGGTCTGTCACCACAAACGCATTTTTGACGAAACACAACATTCCATTGCTCCCGCATCCTCCATACTCACCCAATCTTGCTCCGTGTGACTTTTTCTTGTTCCCGCAACTTAAGAAAACAATGAAAGGTCGTAGATTCGATGACATTGAGCAGATTCAAGCCAACGCGACGAGACAAATGAGGGCTATTCTGCAAAGTGACTACCAGAGGTGCTTCCTTCAGTGGCAGGAACGTTGGAATAAGTGTGTACACTCACAAGGGAACTACTTTGAAGGAGATAGAACCAAGTAGTATGTAAGTCTATTATTCAATTCCAAAAAAAATTAGTCCCGGAACTTTGTGAACAGGGGAGTATACAAGAAGACATGCTTTACATGTCACATCAATTTTCTTAACAACTGCCTCCATGCTAGGGTTATTCCCTAAAGGTTTGTCTCCCGCTTCCATCCGTCGGCTGGACTTCTTCATCCTGCTGACCAGCACCGCTTACAATTAGTTAAAGAAATGTTCCTTCCAAAGTATGAGGTGCGTTATTGCTATGCATAAATGCCTTCTTACTGACTTTGAACTTTCCAAATCCAACCTTACTCACCAACTACGTCAACTGATTTCTTCGTGCCCAGCGGCGTTCCTTCTCATTCGTACCATTATCCATGACACTAATAGGGATCTTTATACTCGGTTGAGCACGCATAACAGGAAGAAATTGTGTCGCCTTCGTCCTCATCCTCCTTCAGTATCCTCTATTCAGGCTTCTACCCAAACTAAAGTTATCTGTATTCCTCCAGATCTACAACTGTCTCCTGATGAACTGTCTGTCCTCGGTAAAGGTCTCAAGTTCGTTCCTCTTCGTTCCAATTTTGACTAGTACTCTCTACTTCAAGATGTTCACCGCTTCTATCGCCGCATGCGTCTTAAATATTACCATAGCAATGGTAATGATTCTACCAGGGTTTCCTATACTGATGATATCTTTTGTCACTTTATACTTCTATTCTACATTCTGATGGGCTCATGGCACTTCAATTTTTTCTCGACCATCCTGCTGATCTTATTATTAGTACAGATGCTCTTCTTCGCCTTGCTGAGTTAGTTCTTAATCTTAACTCTTTTGAGTTTAATGGCCAGTTCTTTAACCAAGTTAGTGGCATAGCTATGGGTACTAAATTGGGCCCCTAGTTACGCTTGCCTGTTTATGGGCCACTTTGAGTATTTGGTCTTTCAAAGTTACGATGGGCCGATATCTGAGTTTTACTGCCGCTATATTGATGATGGGATTGGCATTACAGACATGTCTGAGGTTGACCTCCATCGATTTATAGACTATGTTGGTAATTTCAATCCTGCCATCAAATTCACTTCTCAAATTTCTACGACATCAGTGAACTTTCTTGACCTCACTGTGACAATAAGCCCTACTGGTCTTACAACTTCTGTCTATTATAAGCATACTGACGCTCATGGTTTCCTTCTTTATACTTCATCTCACCCTCTTAGTTGTAAAAATTCCATTCCCTTTTCTCAACTTCTACGCTTGCGTTGGTTATGTCAGGATGACGATGATTTTCATGAGCGAGCTCAAGAGATGCTTGAGTTTTTTCGCCGGCTTCTTTATCCTGAACGTGTTTTATCTGATGCTCTTAATCGTATCACACACGTCACTCATCAGATGGCACTCACCACTAAACCTTCTGCTAAATCTGACAGACTCAAACTTGTTTTAACTTTCCATCCCCACAGTTTGGCGGAGAAAAGAATTCTATTTCGTCATCTTCCTATTCTCAACTCTGATCCTGTTACCTGTGAGTTGTTCTGTGATCCCCCTCTGGTAGCATATTGTAGGGATAAGAATTTCAAGGACATTCTTATACACAGCCTCTTGATGAATAGTGCCCTCCATATTTTGGTACACAGTCTTGTCACCACCACAGATGTTGTATGTGTGCGCATGTGCTCCAGACTCAAGACTGTTTCATTTCCAAAGGGCAATTTTATTAGTAGAGAGTCATTTACATGTGAATCTAGGAATCTTATTTATGCTATTATCTGTAAAAGATGCAACATTACCTATATTGGTGAAACTGGCAGAGCACTTAAATGACATTTATCATAGGGAACCTAAACCTGTGGCCCTTCATTTTAATAGCCCAGACCATTCCGGTTCCCTTGATACCCTAGTGACTGGTTTTAGAGCCTGCTTTTGCTATGACGGTACTCACTTTTCTCTAGAGAATCATCTCATTTTCGAAATGGGTTGTCTTTCTCCTCATGGTTTAAATGAGCAACATCATAACTCTGTTATTTACTGGATAAGCTAACGCCCATGTGACAAATACTTTCTTTTTTATTAGACTGATAAGCAATATCTCCTTCGCAGATGTATCACACATTTTTAAAAAAATGTGTTCATTTTCCTTTATGCTCCTTGCAGGGCATGGGTCCACTAATGTAGCTAGTCCCTTGCATAAAGCCTGCACCAAACATTCACTTTCTCTTGCTGCTGTGTTTTCTCTAGCACTTTGTTTGACATGATGAGGTTGCCAGCCCCATGCACAAACTTATATTAGTTGCCTTGAATGAGAGGGAGTCAAAAAATAACCTTAATATGGCAATAAAAAGTCCAAATCACATAGTAGATGGTTGTACCACAGATATGTTATGCCCTCCCGCTTGAGTTACCAGTGCGCGCAGGCCCATCTTCCTGATGGGAAGTATGACATCCGCAAACCATAGCCAAAATGGCCACCCCCTTGAAAGCATGCACGAGAGAAGACCAGCGTGCAGTTATCCATTTTTTGGGTAGTGAGGGTGAGAAACCAGCAGACATTCATCGGAGGATGAAAAGGTAGTATGGAGACACTTGTGTGTCGCTTCAGCAGGTTTATGAGTGGCACAGGAAGTTTAAAAGTGGGGTATCATCTGTGACTGATTGTTGCATACTTTTTGGGTCCTTAACAGTAATAAAGTAGTCATGGGTCCTGTAGCAAAGTTGATTTTGCTGGGGAGGTTATGATGGTATCATAAAAAGAATGAGTTCAGTGTCTGTATTAACCGTGTGAGGTCAAGCACATGTAGGTCCATGACTCTAAAAGATGATGATGAAATATTTGCAGGGAACCTAACGCTACCTCCCTAGATCTCACACAGTCACTATTTTGGCTCTGGTGTATGATGTACCTAGTGTCTAGGGGAGAAATGAAATGATGGTACACAACACAAACACACTTTAATTTTCTATGAGGAAGTGAATAAAACCAAGGGTTAAGTTTTTCTTTAAAATTGAATGTTTTTTCTGTACAATTTATTCTGCCTGTCCAGTCATATCTTTTGGACAGGTCTTTGAAAATGAGGACAAGATAGTTTACAGAAAAGATCAACTAAAATTATCTGGACTCTTTGTCCACTAACTATAAAGTTTATATATATATATATATATATCTTTCCTGTTGGAATGTTCACAGCTTACACTTTATTCATCTAAGAGGGAGAGTCACTGTGTATGAGGGGCTATAGTATCATCATACCCCATAAACTTCCTGAGTATGATTTTGAAATACAGAGTTTATTCAATCGAAAGTGTCAGATATACCCAGATGCTTATCACATCACCTGGGATTCCTTGTGAAAAATGATAATACAGTATGAAGTTGCAGAAAATCTTGCTCTCTCAAAATGCCCAAGCTCCTCCCGTTATCTTGTAACAGCATAAACGAATGGTCGGAGACTTGATGGCTTTTATTCTCACTCAGCAGGTTTCCTGTTACCAGCTGGCAACAGGAAATAAAACCTCTGCAACAAAAGGACACCCTGGCTTTTTATATCTGATCACTTATTATCTTTTATATTTTCCTATGGTGATATGGGATCAGCCTCGCATGCATTACAGGTGCACTCGCCCCTAATTTTTCATGACTCACCCCTTGCTGTGACCACACCTCAGGTCCTTATGGCAGATACGCCACTGTACGTTTACATATTTTTCCTCAATAAAATAATGTGGAGTAACCACATTTCCTTTTGTATGATTTTCTCTTCTTTTTCTTTTTAAATATAAATGCTTCAGGCATGTTGAACAGTGTTCATGGAACACGGAGGCTTACTAATATTCTAATGCAATAATATTCAAACAAAATCATGACAACATACAACAGTTAGATACATTTCAATGTGAGGACTCAACCATGTCTGCTCCTGGCATGTCCTTCACTTTTCCCCAATAGCAGTATCTAACTTTGGCAGTGGGATTAAACATATCAATTCATAAAGTATTCTTACCACAAATTTCAAGAAATATAAACAAATGACGCTGACTTGCAAAGAAGTGGCCTCAGTTTCTTCTGCTCTGTCCAGACTGTGAATACTTATTTATTTAATTTTAAAATTATCACAGCTGATCTCAGCGTAAATGCTATAAAAGTTTTTGTCAACTGGCAATTAATAGTGAAAGCCTTTTGCTAATATTTATTAGCACTGGCCAATCGAAAGCTTGCGACTACCAGAATTCAAATGCAGTTTTTGAAAAACAAAAATAATTCCAAACAAACTCTGCGTCTGGTAGTCGATTGGCCAGTCTGCTTTAGTTATGCCCAATACAACAAGATGTTTCGTTTTGGATTACATTTTTCCTACCGCTCCCCTTTCTCTCCTATACTCTTTTTACCCAAGCGAATTTGAATTTACCTCAATGCCTCTTTTCTAAGCTGGCGTACCCACTAACATTATAAAAAACAAGCAGGAACAACAGTCTGTCTGGTCGCGCGTCCGTAGACATTTAGTATTTTCTCAATAACTTGGCTAATACTTGGACTACCATATTATTTAAAACACATTCTTGCTCAGGGGATTCTAAGCTATACTACCATATGATTTTTATGATCAGTTTCATTATGGTTTTAGATTTTCAATTATGTCACGGTCATCGTCAAATAAAAATTTTACACAAGACGGCCATCTTCCCCCCTTTCTCATCTCTCGCTAGCATGTATTTTTCAAATAACTACTTGTTTTAGTGACGTCAGTAATACTACCGCGAGGAGGAAATAAAATTTGTCTGCGTGTTTGCCTATGTTGGCTTTGCCACAGCGTGTATATATGCAAGGCACAACGTGTCAAGCGAAGCGGGGGTTTTGCGCGGCGAGGTAAGAATTTGCGTTAATTATAACTGTTGTTTCGTGTAACACTACCAAATTTGTAAGGATTACTACTAATTACAAGCGTTAAAGTCAAAATATTACGTTAATTCAGATAGTAGTTTGGCGGCACACTTCCGCAAACTCGTTAATTATAAGTCTTGCCGCAGTCTCTATCAGATCGGGCAAAATGTTAAAAATGTACGTCACAAGGAAAGCGAGTAGGTTTAAACGGTGGGATCGGTTCTAAGCCTATCCAAGGCACAAAATTCAGCGCTATGCTGGCGTGTGAGAGTATCACCGTCAGACACAATAGGGCGGGTTTATTTATTATCATTTTATGACTAAAATCTTACTGAAATGAGCGATTATTCTCGCAGATTTTACTACAGGTCCTACTTTTGTTAAGAGGGTACACATCAACATATGTGGTAAGAATATATTGGTAATTTAAATTCATCGCGCACGGAAGCGCACATATTTGTGCATAAGTATTTTCGCGTTTTGTTGCTAAACAGTAAATGACGTAGTGACCTCAGAGAGAGATGGCTGGATTGAAAGTCAGACCTTAGTCTGTTTGTTATTTAAACCCCATATAGTGTGTACACTTCTGTGGATTTTCTATTTTTGACGGCCTTCCATGAGGAAGCTATTGCCATAAGGATTTCACAGTAAGTCTTCGTTTTAATGTATGGAATCTATTTATATTGCACCTTACTATGTTGAATCTAGTCGGAACATCCTTAGGGGAATTGTTGTCCCATCATTAAGATGTACTGAAATTGGATTAACAGTAAAGGGACATTATTGGAACCAGCCAGTGCTGTTCAAGCACGTTCCGTTTGGGAGAGTTTTATTATAAACCTGAATACAGAGATAATGGATATTTTCGCCGTCCTTTGGACTACGGCAGATTAATGAGAGGTCAGTCAAATGGACTTAGGATTCTATGATATACTGTTTACTATGATGTCTCAAGTATAATGTTCAAATACGTCAACCAGATTGTTTACGAGGCTCTTTAAAAATGGAACTTTCTCTAATGAATCACAGACCTCTGATCATAATATGTATACCTGCCCTTGAGGGGTCAGCCGTTATAAGATGAATATTTATGTCCATCAATGCATGAATAGAGTTGCCTGATCATAAATGAACATTCCTGCATTTAACCATGATGTCCTGAGATTTTGATATGAATTGTTATGATGATATCTTTGATCACGTCCATGCTCGTCTGTTGTTCGTCGATAATAAATGTGGTTTATAAAAATGAAGATCCTGACTTCAGGCTAATACCTTGACAGTTGAACTTTATGAAATAACCTTGGCCCACGATTATGTCATTCGCGTTTCTTGAAGTTTGTCGGCCATTTTTGTAAGCCCGACCAAAGCTGATCATAATTAAGTCAGCCATCACAGAACAGAGATTACTTCCATGTGTAAAGGTCCCCTACAACTTCAAGAGTATCAATAAACAAAAACGACCTTTACACTGATACAGCTCGCTCCGGCCGGCCTCACACTGCGACTACGCCTGACGCTATCACTGCAGTGGAACGAGTGATACAGAGAATTAAGGTTTACGACAGGTTTGGGAGCACCTGAAAGGCCAACATAATGCCCTTTGTAGAGCAGAAAGGTTGTGCAGAAAAAGAAGGAAAACACGGATGGATAGGGAAAGATTCTTCAGGGAGCCCTTCAAGTTCGCCAAAGAACTATTTGAGCTGCCACGGTTGGGAATGCTAAACATCAGGAGAGAAGACTTGGAAGAACACCTTAGAATTACCTATTCAGATGGTCGCAGAGGTGAGCCGCTCAGCAACATGGCAGGCCTTAGATGGCCTAGTAAGCCAGGAGCTGAATTCAACACCAAGCCCCCAACAATGCAAGAAGCAGAAAGCATGGTGCAAGTCAGCTCCAGGTCCTAATGGTGTCCCATATGTTGTGTATAAGAGATGCCCTGAGGTGCTTAAACGACTGCACCGTTTACTGAAGAATGCGTGAAAAACACAGCTTGTAAGCAAGGAATAGAGAAAGGCGAACGGAGTCTACATCCCAAAGGAACAAAATTCCACAGACATCAGTCAGTTCAGGCCAATCTCACTACTTAATGTGGAAAATGGGTACATTGACGCTACCATCAAGAAAGGAGGTATCCCAGGTACACCAGGGTGTCTAGAGCATTCCACAATGATCTGGGAAGCAATTCAAAGGGCAAAGTCTGACAGAACAAACCTCCATCTAATCTGGTTGGATCTAGCAAATGCTTATGGATCCGTTCCACACCAGATGTTGTGGCAGGCCCTAGAAATGTATCATGTTCCACAAGAAAATACAGCAATGCTGAAGCTGTATTTCACAGGATTCTCTGTCAGATTTTCAACCAGAGGGTACACAACGAAGTGGATTGACCTTCAAGTTGGAATTGCGATGGGATATACCATCTCTCCAATACTATTCGTGTTGGCTATGCAGGTAATCTTCAATGCGGCTGAAGGAGTGGCAATAGGTCCAAAGCTCAGTGGAATGTGTCACATGCCACCGCTCAAATCATTCATGGATGACACAACAATTCTGATATCAGATGAACACCAGCCCAGGAGAATGTTAGCACACCTGGATGAACTAGTCAGCTGGTGCAGAATGAGCTTCAAACCTAAGAAGTCGAGAAGCCTATCAGTCAGGAAAGGGAAGATAGTGGTTGGTTTCCAACCAAAGAATCCCTACTGTCATTGAGGAACCTGTTAAAAGTCTTGGCAGGGTGTACGATGCCTCAAACAGACAATAGAAATGGCAGACAGAGGACTACAGATCATAGTCCAAAGCAGACTCCTAGGAAAGTTCAAACTGACTCGTAGGAAAGTTCAAACTGTGGCCACTGCTTATATATGAAATAAGCACCAGTACAGTGGAAGCTATAGAGCAAAAGGTCAACAAGTTCATGAGGAAATGGCTAGGGGTACCACCAGGTCTGTCAGATGTAGCACTGTACTGCAAAGAGTCAAAACTTGTGCTTCCTTTCAAGAAAGAAAGAAGAGTACAAGTTTGTTGAAGAGTACAAAGCGGGAAAGGCAAGGTTCACAATGATGCTGCGCGAGTCAGCAGATGACGTGATTAAGTCCATTCAGGGCACACTGAAAATGGGAAGGAAGTGGAAAGTGCAAGAAGCTGTTGATGCTGCCGAAGAGTCGCTCAAGCTGAGGGAGGTAATCGGATACACACAAACGAATAGACGGGGATTTGGTCATGGAGACATTCACTGGTGGTCCAAGGCATCAAGCAGGGAGCGCAGAGACATGGTAGTTCAGGTGATACGAGGAGCTGAGAATGATAAGAGGTTGCAAAAAGTGATGCAGCAGGCCCAACAAGGCCAATGGACTACATGGGAAGGAGCCCTGCAAAGGTCCTTGACATGGAATGATAAATGGCACCTCTTAGGCTCGGCTTCATTATTAGATCAATGTAAGACCTCCTTGTGAGATGGGGAAAGTTGGATGATGAGCAGTTCTCCCTGTGCCATGAGAGGCAGACACTTGAACACGTGCCCTCAGCTTGCAAGGTGTCATTAGGGCAAGGGCGATACACATGAAGCCACAACAAAGTGCTAAATGAGCTGGCTGCGACAATAGATCTGGCAAGGATGAAGGCGAATAGCAATGTCAGGCCGAGCACCGCAAATACATACTTTCTGAGAGCAGGAAAGTCAGCACAACCCAAACCGAGTAAATCAGGTAGCAGTGTACCATCTTTTCTTGACTGTGCAAATGACTGGGAGATAGCGGTAGACCTACCTGGACGAGGGGCATATCCAGAGAGTCAGAAAATCTCGAAGACGGCCGGACATAGTGCTGCATTCTTCATCATCGCACCAGGTTATATTGATTGAATTGACCATGCCATTTGAATCCAGATTGGAAGAGCAACAGTTGTTCAAAGCGGCCAAGTATAGTGATCTGGCCGTGGATCTGAGACACGATGGGTTCACTGCAAGGGTCATGGCTGTTGAGGTGGGTGCAGAGGGCTCATGGCTGCATCAGTGTATGATTTATTGAAACTGTTGGGGCTGAGGGGACAGTCAAGAACAAGGGCACTGAAGAGGCTTAGTGAAACTGTGGAACAACCACAATGGGCTATGGAACTCGGGACAGTAAACTCTATCCCCACCTGTGTTACAGGAAACATCCGGAAAGTGAAAAATTGTTCTAAGTCCGCAATACATTGAGTTTTTCATTGTATTGGTGAAAGGACAGTGGCTTACAAGCAACACACGGTGTATTATATGAGGTGTTGGGCGCGAGTAGATTTCAGTTGCTAGCGCGCAGTGGCTTCAAGCCTCGTTGGCTTTGCGCAGGTGGGTCAGTGTCTGTCCCTAGCTGTGGTGTGCTGTGGAATGACCGCAATAATTTGTTTTCAACATAAGGGTTACTTTCACAATTTCCTCCGGCTGGCAGAATTGTGGATTTTAAAGCTGCAACTAAGGTGGAGTGGGTTCATTTTCTACTTAAGACAACAGGAAACGGGGACACTTGGGAGTCATGACCCAGGTGCTCCCCCCCTTTAGTGTGTAAAGACGATTAAAGGGCTGAAACACTTGATCGACGGGGGAACATCTTCTGATGATCAGATTGCCTCCTGTTGTATCGCTCTTTATAGAGTTTCCTATCATATCTGAGATCCACGCTTGCCACGACGACACCAGACCTTGCCAGAGTTAGAATTCAGAATTCCTTTTATCAGGCCAGACCTTTTCTTGGAGAATCTTGACGGACTTACAAAAACAGCTCAGGAAATCTCTACCATTTTAATAAGGAAACCGGACTGAGGAAACTGAAAACACACTGAGTCATAGAGGGAATTATCTTATTAAGGAAACAACACCCCCCCCCCCCCCCCCCCCCCCCCCCCATCCCGACGCTTGTAAGAGGCCGATGCAAGTCTCTTTTATTCATCTGAGCAAAACAGTCTGTGAGCCAGGATTGGCGTAAGTTGTCATTTTACATTTTATATTACTAACATGGGAGATGGAACCAGTGTTTCGTGATTCTTGTCCTTCATATACTTCGGTAAAAAACTGTGTCAACAGTTTAAGTGCGGCCGCTCAAATGTTGCTGATCTGCCAAGATCTGGTAGACCAGCCTCAAATTGCTACGATGAAAATGCAACAAGAGTGAAGAAAATCATTGACCAGGATCGAAAAATGACAATTGTGGAGATAGCTAGTAGAGTAAAACTAAATGAAAGAACAGTTTATAGAATTTTACACAACAGACTGAACATGAGAAAAGTGTGTGCACGCTGGGTTCCGCGACTGTTGACACGTGAACAGAAGCAAACGAGGGTAAATTGCTGTCAACAGTTGCTCAAAAAGTGTCAGTGAAAAATTTTTTTGGAGACCATGGTGACAGTAGATGAGACTTGGGTACACCATTATGACCCCGAATCCAAAATTGCCAGCATGCAATGGAAACCCCCGGCTCCCCAACACCTGTCAAGCCGAGAGCGCAGAAATCTGCAGGAATAGTGATGCTGACTCTTTTTTGGGACGGCAAAGGTGTCCTTTTGAAAGATTATCTGCCTCGTGGCAACACAGTTAATGGACAGTACTATGCAGATCTTCTCACCAAACTAAGAAAGGTTGTGACCAGGAAACGAGGGATAACGCGCACTCAAAATCTTCCTTTGCTCAAGACAACACACGCCCTCTCACAAAGCACGGCTTGTGCAGCTAGCAGCCAATGATTTGAATATTGAAATTCTTCCACACCCACCATATTCTCCAGATTTGGCTCCATCAGACTTTTTTCTATTCCCAAATCTTAAAAAACAGCTGAAAGGAAATCATTTTGACAGCGATGAAGAGGTTATACTGGCATGTGATGACTGGTTTAGTTTGAAAAATAGGGTGTTCTACTCCCAAGGTGTTTTCAAGGTCAAGCAGAGATGGCAGAAGTGTGTCAATTCAAATGGTGGCTATATTGAAAAGGAATAAACACTATACAAAATTTCAGCTCTCTGTGACATGTCCTTCATGGTCAGGCCCAAGACTAATGTCAATCCCCTTGTGTATATATATATATATATAACCTCAGCGTATCGAATGATGATTTCATGAACCACCACTGCCAAGGGCTGGTGATTGCTTTATTGCTAGTTTCTTAAGGAGAACTAAACGCATAAGGAGTCCCAGGTTCCATATGGAGCAGGGAGGAATAGATGAAGAAATGATGTACATTCTAATACTTACAGTTTCAAACCAGTGTAAATGTCGATGTTAACATATGCACTTTAAAATTAATGGAAGTGTCAAACTTTTCAAATCAGTGTAAACATAAATGAAAACATATTCAATTTATGTTGTGAACACTTATCAATCAGTGGAAATGTAAATTTGAACATATTCTATTGTGCTATTAACCTTTTCATTTAAATGTAATGTAAAGCTAAAGCTATCCAGTTTAAATGTAAAGAAAGTTTTATCCCGAGGGATTAAATTTAATTCTCATCGAGGGTAAATTCTGAGATAAATGGGATGGTAGAATAGAAGAAAAGGGACACATACGTATGTGTCGGGAAATGCAATACTCAGGAGAGCGTTTCGTTTCTATTCTGTATCATAGTTATTGGTGGTACCAGCAGAAAGTACTATCTCTTGAACAAGAAGGGACAAGTGGCCTACGCTTTAAGATGAAGGACCAACTTTGTAGACTCTCCTTGACATTTCTGGGAAACGAGCTACCAGTGACAAGCGTGAGCAGTGTAAAAAGAACCCATCAGCGGAACAGAAACTACAATTGGTAGCTAAGTGCTAAATATACGCTGCCAAAGTGATCTTTTTTTCATCGACTCTACTATCATTCAATCAATGATGAAACTTTTCTTCTAAACTATTCAATTATTTTCAAACTGTTAAAACTTAAGTGATTATTAAATTTTGTTATTTGTAATTTTACAAATTTAACTTCGATTTAATTATTTTAAATGTACTGCATGTTTGTCTCTGTCAATTTACTACACACACTCTAAACAGAGCTATACCAGACTAATAAGAATTCCACTGCGTAAATCAGAGGTGGGGGAGCTAAATTAATCATTGCTTAATTTTTCACAAAAGTTGTCGGCAGATTCTAGAATTAACGTGCTCAGCCAAAGCAGCATTGTTTTCGCTTATCTGAATATCTTGTGAAGACTCCCTTGTGATAGAAATGTCATAACCCTTCTATCTACATCTCTGCCAAGAGTAATCTTGTTCGAAGGTAGACACCTTTGAAGCCCATATTAGATACTCTTGAGTCTTGGCCACTGTTGGACCACTACTGCAAAGTAGGGAAAGCAATATTGTCACACAGTAACGAAAATCATGAATCTGTGTTTGGAGTGTCTTCCACATCCTGCATATTCACTGGACCTCGCACCGAGTGATTATCATGTGTTTGGACCCCTCAAGGAGGCACTCGGTGGCAAGAAGTTCAGTACGGACAATGAGGTAAAAGGGGCAGTGCATACTTGGCTACGCAGTCAGTCAGAAGAGTTTTTTTCTCGTGGAATCCAAGCATTAGTGAAGCGCTGGCACACCTGCATTGAATGTGGTGGGGACTACGTTGAAAAGTGATTAAGTGCTTTCATTCCTATTTGTGCAAATTCTGTTAATAAAAAAAATATTAAGGTTACTTTTTGACTCCTCCTCGTATTACATGCTTGAGGATGCAGTAGTCCTATTCTTTCTTTAGCTCTTTATAGACCCCTCAGGAACTGCACTTAATTGCTGAAGTGAAATTTGGTATGTTCCGACATGAAAAGACAAACCACCTAATTAATGCATCTAATTGTTAAGGAAAGTTGATCATTCAGTTATTTTTATCACTTTGCACTCTTAACAATGCTACGTAAAGTATATAGACTGCTAAAATACAAGAATACTAGGAAAGCCAGCCTTGCAAGGGATATGTATAAAAAAAAAAAATAACACATGGGGTGAAAAGTAACAGAAGCCCGCAGTGATTTTTGTTTATTTTCTCTTTCTGTTAGTAGGCAGGACCTTCAGAACGTGTACATTGAAGCCATTTGCAGAACTTGGACCGATGATGTGGTGCTACTGACAGTGTGCCACTTCTAATACACAACTTTATTTAAATAAGAATTCACTAAACATACTAGCAAAACTAGAAGCAAGCATGGTTAAAAAAAACACTCAGCCAACTGTGAAACTAATACTCCAAAACAATTTTAAAGAGGAATGGCTAAACCAGTGAGCAAAAGGGTCTACTGGACGTGCCATATATAAAGAAATGACCCATCCAAATAAAAATAAAAACAACATACCACACGTGGAGGAAAGCACAGTCTTCCATTTAAGAACAGACTCAACATGCACTTACTCAAATTAAATCCCTTACATGTGCCTTATTGCCACACCAGTTCCCATTCACATGAGACAGTTCAGCATGTGCTTGCCCACTTGTCCTGTAATCTCCACAGAAAGAAAACTATTGCCAGGCTCTCCAACACTCTATACAGCACCACTCAGCAGCTGTAGAACACATGCTAATTCATCAGCTTGGCATTGGCTACCAAACAGTGACTAGCTCAGCAGCCCTAGTTAAACAACAGTAATAATTCAATAAATTCAGACCTCACATCCGCGCTTACAAAACTAAAGTATTTATAATAATTGCCTGTCAGAGAAGGTCAAGTTATTCATGTGCTTTTCTGGGTGTGACTACACTTACACTACTAAAAATATGCTTTGAGGATATTTAAAACTATTTTGAAAATGTGGAAAATTTGAAGAAATCATGCAACTAATCTGAAATTGGCATGACCTGTTTTATACCTTATCACTTGTCCATCTTCCCCCCTGCCTATAGTCTCTGAATTTAGATGCACATCCTCCACCATTAACTGAATTTTCTTTCATCTCTGGTTGGGGGTATGGAAATTGTGGAACCAGCAGCTACTTCACAATGGGTGGAAAGTTTGGAATAAGAGATTAGCAAGCTGGTTACCATGGGATAAATCAAAGTAAAAGAACATAGAGTAATACTGTATGACCAGTTTTTTAAGTGACTGTTTTAACATTTTAATTTGAACACCTTAACATATTTTGAGTACTTTAGCATGTTTATTGTCATCATTGAAGTACAGGTCTGTAACTAGTTTTCCAGTGAATTTTTTCTTTAAATGTCAGATTTTGACCAACTCTCGGTCCATAACATTTGCCATTGTCGTTTTTGTAAAGTACAGCTGCAATGTCTGTAGCACAATATTATTTTTTTAAAGCAAGAAATAGAATTAATGTACTATTTTTGCCTCTGCATCTTAAGCCTAGGCAAAATCTTAATGCCAAACTGCTAACCGTAACTATTTCACGCATTTAGTTATTGTTTTGTTTGTTTATTTTTTGTTTTGTTTTTGGTGTAAATAATACGCGGCTACTAATCTCAGAACATAGACCACTAATTCTTTTCTTAACCCTAACTCTTGACCTGTTATGAGTATTTTCAAAAATAATTATTGACACACAGCAGTGATCTGTGGTAGTTCTGAATTTCAGATGTCGCCCAACTTGCAATAAAAAAGTAAACTAATTATTACCGTTCTAGAACAATAGCTGTTTAAAAAAAATTTATTTAAATGTACAACCGCGATGCCTGTCGCACTTTAATATTTTTTTTAACGCGAAATAGAATTCAATCAATCAATACCCTTTAGCTCCCCGAGGAGCATAGGCCTTCAACAAGCACGTGCCAAGTCTTCCTGTCCTGTGCCATCCGCTCAAGTTCTTTCCTCATCATTTTCACCTCTGTATCCAGTTCTCTTCTCCATGTGTTCCTAGACGAAAAAGGTTAGTCGGCAACCCAGACTCCTTTCGGCTTTCTCTGGGTTGCTTCATGCGCCTCCTTTCCAGGGGACCTTCTTCTGTCTTGGGCGGCTGAATTGATTTATATTCTGTATTTGACTTGTTCATGTTTGTTGAAGCTTTTTGGTAATAGATTTTTTACTGGATGGGGTAACCAGCCCCATGCCCAACGCTCCTTAGTTGCTTTTTATGACATGCATGGTAGGGTACAGTGTTATTATTCTTTGCTCCCCTTTTGGGCCCCAGTAACACACGGGTGGAAATAGAATTAGAGTACTATTTTCTGTCTCAGCATCCTAAGCCCTGGCCTAATCTTAGAGATAAACCACTAACCCTAACACTGTTTTTAGCATTTAATTTTACTTGTGAATAATAAGCGGCTGCAAATATCAGAACAATGTCCACTAGCACCTGTCAGTGAAACACAACACCTAACTTGGGTAGTTATGAATCGTAAGTTGACCTACTTATTGATCTCGAGTTATGCAACATGATAGTATGTCTGGTATTTGGTAAATGTTTACGATGCTGTTGCGCTTCTAGTATATTGCGCATGTGCTAGCATGGTAGCGTAAAGCACACATACCCGAAACATGATAAGCATAGTTGGGTCATATAAGCACATGACTGAAGTGTCAGGGAAAATATATATATATTTTTTTCTTTTTGATGAAAAAAAACTTGATTTTCAGAATATTTTGATTTTTGGACAAACGGTTACAGACTTGTACTATGAAACCTTATCAGTAACTTCTTAAATCTACTGCAAAATGTAGTTACCAAGCTTCAAAACTTTTTATGTAAGTAAATTTAGCTTATATCAACTGGGTCTTATGAACTGAAGTCATAACACTACTGATTTTCACACCAGGTAAAAGTACACAATGGCTTAACAAACAACCAGAATGATTTTGAAATTTGCCTGAGTGCATCTGGTGTGGTACTGCCGACATCAGGTTACATTGGCGTATCTGCTGCAACTGGAGGATTAGCAGGTAAATATTCATTACAGAAGTTGTTGAGGTTTGAACATTCAGCATTAGTCAGGAATATGGATCTTTGCTGTCAGTGAATTGAAGAATATAAAATTCTGTATTACTGAATAAATAGCCCTTGAGTGCTAGGCCAAAAGTTATTTGCTAGCATGGAAGCTTGTTTGCTACAAATACAGTTAGAATAGAGTGCTTCATTGTACTTCACTGGAGAATACACAAATCATGTTGGAGCGCTTCATTATGCAGCACTCAAGGGGTTGAATGTCAAAAGGCTACACCTGACAAATTTAAATTGAAAAATCTTACATACTACTTTCATATCTAAACTGAGCATTGCTTATTGCACTTTGGTGACTGTCGTGGTTGAGTTAAAGTGTTAGAGTATTTGTCGAGTTAGACAATTGTAGTGAAATCGACAATGAGAGTGAACTGACAAAATTATAAATTACACATAGATATTGTGTAAATAGGGTGAACTTGAGACCAACTTGGAAGAGGATTCATTAAAGTTATCTCTCTCTCCAAGCCTCAACACACTTAAATAGTCTAAGCACCACCAGCTCTCTCTCTTTTCTCTTGTCAAAAAAAAATAGAGACTATAGTGAGAGCTTGTAATATTAAGTATGGATGAAAGGGTAGTGAACAGCGCGTTAATTAATGCGTACAATTTATTAAAGGTTCTTGAAGAAGAAAATATATGAAAAATAAGTATATCAGCACAACAAAATACCAAACATCAATAATCACATCAAGTTTACAAATCCACTTAAACACCAATGGACAAAAAAAACCAGTTCACCAACACCCAAATCCTGCTGTAAAACACCTGAGAAATAAATAAACACAGCTCTCAGTCCTTCTGCTTTTGGGGAACCACAATCAATACTCCAGTTATTTCTTTATGTATATATCCTATAGGTGATGAATTTTCCCTAATAAATACACTGTAGGCACTATCCATGCACTGGTAGTTACACCCTAATAACGAGATAGGTTGAAGATACTGTCTATATCTGACTGGCCGCTAATACGTGCGGGGTTTTAAATGACCAGAAACACACACAAGACGAGGTCACTTTAGGACAAATGGTCCATTGCGCTATTATCCTGGCGCGTGAAATTAGGCCTGCGTACTTGGTGTTAAATCTGGTTGGGCTGGCTTGAGCTCTTATTTGTGACTGAGTGCTACGTTTAAGCACAAAGTCTGGTGATTTTTAAATTCTGCTGAAGACGCTGGTCTGATAGATATGTTAGAAGCCGCAATGCTCTGACTGGTGATCAAGAGGCGAGTAGGAAACCACTACTGCCAAATACGATTTTCAGATTTGCTATGGCTCGTTACACACTGCGTGAGCTTATTTCCCATTAGAGGAATGGGCGTTGATAACGGTTGTACTTCAGGTAGGGGGTGACAACTCGTGGTGCTAATTGCTTTCAGAAACCACGAGATCGAAGAGAATGTGACGTTCTTCGCCTGACTGGGATCCTGCTATAGCAATGCGGTGCCCTGAAACTGAGATCCAAAAGAAACGACTTTTACATCAAGCAAACAATACAATTACATCAACGTTATAATAAACAGTTAGGCTCCACTAAGGGATCTATAATTATGGTTGTCATTGCTATGATAGTCTCGGCTGTCTTTATCCGTGTGAGTCGCCCTCCTGTTACTTCCACTTTATCAATTATCAGCATGCGCCTGCATAGGCTAATATATTTTGTACACACATGTACCTGTCAGCAAATGTTCTGACAGCAAAATCTACTCTGTCTTCTTCCAACTCAACACACAGGAAACCTAACCCTGTAGTTCCAGCTGAGTGGATATGCTATTCATCTTACAACATTAAGTGAATTTACATAAAAATACAGCATTTGACATTACATAATAAATGGTATGCGCCCTTTGGGGTCGGTACACAAAAAGGGAAAAAGTAATAACCTCCCAAAATTTAATACATGGAAAATGCCATGTTTTTGCTATAATAATACAGTTGTGACTTAAACATAAGATATAATTATATCTCCAGCTGGTGGCTGCTTTCTGGATTGCTGTGAAAGTTCTAAACTGGTGTCTAACTACCCAAGTAGGCATATAATGATTCCACACAACCACTAGATGTTTCTATCAGAAAGTAATAAGTGACTATCTCCTATAATTCAGTTTTATAGTGTCCGCGCATCACTATTCAGTTTTAAGTGAATAACCTACACCGCTGACATTTCCTTACAGTAATGACAGTTATTTTAGCTTACTCTTAACCCAGTGGTAAGCACTGAACGGACTTTGAGGTTATGTCTAGTAAGTATCTGTTATCGTAAGTTTACCATTAACCCATTGTAAACCATAACACAGGGAGACACGTACTGCTTAACCTTTAGCACGCTGCATTCTTTGACAGAAATTTGCGCCTGCAGCTGCATTCTTTTTCACAACGCCCCGTTTTTATAGTGGGTGACTTGTAAGGTCTATAGTTTCTGTGTTTCTTGGTCAATTGCTATCATTTTTGGAATTTATATAAATAAATGAATGATGAATCTGATGATATAAAATTTGTTTGTGTACATGTTAGATGTGATAGGAAGAGAGGAATGTAAAGATGAAAAAATAAAGAAAATTTTTTTTTTTTTTTTAAATAACTGAAACTTTTTTTTTTTTAAATTAAAAAAAAAAAAACCCAACAAACTAAGAGTCCTTATCCCTTGCATCTCAATGAAAGTCATTTGACCAATACAAATCAAATGACGATCTTTTTTCGTTACACCCATCATCAGTAGCAAAGCAACAAATCCCTCGTCAGCAGTGACATTCGGCCGTAACCCTAAACCTTTCCCATATACCTGAACCTAACCCCTAAAATTAGACATACTAGCAACATCCGGGGGTGAAATCACGTGTACACAAATTATAATGCTAGAAACCGACGATGTCCGTAAGTCGCAATAATGCGCCTGCAGCTGGCAGAACATAGCGTACCTCGCTCGCAATAATGTGCCTCCAGCGTGCTAAAGGCTAAGCACCCATTTAACTAAGGCGGTGGACGGCGCTACATTATCACTGAATTAATTACTGGGAGAAAGCACCGAAATAATTCAAGTCACACTCCTATCAGGTATAAATAATAGCTAACATGAATATATATATATATTATAAAATATATCTACTGCTGTAGTACAAGGCTTTAATATTATCCCAAGTTGTCACATGTATGCTCTTCTTACATGTGCCAGATTTGTAAATAAAATATACTTAAATCTTTCTTTTGCGGAAATAGGTGACCCATCACATTGCAGGAGTGGAATCACCAACGTTCAAAGTATTAACAATTTTTTTCAAATTACAGAAGAAAATTAGAACTGGATGTTCCTCAGAGCTGTGTGGTATTTGTTGCGTGATAAATTCTCGCAACATCGTTTTATTTCAATATCTGTTTTATAACGCAAGGGCAACAACTGCTTGGAATTTATAGTCACTTTTCTCGGTAAGCATTTGTCTTCTCGCGTTGGTATCGAATGCAGTTAAGTTTGAGCTGTGGTCGTTTTGCGCTGGACTGCGCATGACTTGTCTTGCTTCTTTGTCGATCGGTTTCCGCCCACCACTAGTGGGAGTGAGCGATTTGGAATGGCGAAAGAGATGCCTCGTTGAAGAGGGGATCTCCGCTATTTTTGTTCTGTCAGGGATGTGTAGTCCTCTTAATGGATATTTCGTTTATTCGAGATAATACCTCTAGTGTTTCCCACATGTCGGGAGGCGTGATATTTCTGTGTATTTCATGAAAGCAAGGTAAATTGACTCTTTCATTAACTCTATTGATTTTGGGTCGTGAGCGATTTCGATTCATAGCCTGTCTGCGAAAGTCGTCGTCACGAGATGTTTTCCTAGCTCACATGTCGCTGCATTGTACTGCATCGGTTGATGCAGGTACCAAAGACCATTACTTGCTACTTTGTTAAATGAACTAGGTTTGGAAAACCTTTATTATCTAGAGGATATTTTTGAGGACATTATTTATACTTCGGCAGACGTGTCTGTCTTGCTGAAGTCAAACTAAGGAGAGTGAACTGATCTCATACATCTGGTTATCTCCTGGCTGTTATAGAAAAGGATGGAGTTTTCCACCTGACTACATTTACAGCACTATGAAATATAACATGCATCTGACTCATCATTGTAATGCTGTCTACCGTTTATTGCTGTATTGAATGTTGCTGTGATAATGACTGTTTGATGTGCCTACACATTTGCGTAACCATTTTGTCACTGTGGCGTCCACAATAAATAATGAAGAAAAACGTCAACGGCTGTTTCAAGACTCATTGACTTTATACGTCGTGAGTTTACTGACGTCCTATGTGGATTGCCCTGTTATTGTTGCATGAACATTGTTTTTGACTGAACACATCTACACACTACACAAAACCAGACATGCGGATGCCATCCATCATCATATGGCTTCACGCATCATTTGGTGGCCATAAGCTGGTTTGATTCTGGTACCAGCAAACACGGGGTCCCTTACCCACTTCATTTTCAACAAGAATTCATCAGCATCCTTCAAGAAATTAACATTCTTCAATACAGTCAACATCTTCAAAATTTTCAAAGTACTCGGCGTTGCCCGGTAAAAGTCAAATTTCAATTTTTTGACGGAAACAAGAATTTGACAGTACCCGGCGTTGTTACATGTTGCCGGATAACTCGGACTGCTGTTATCTTTTACGCAAGTCAAGCAAGTTGCTGCTGTCAAGGTTCCAGTGCTGTCGTTTTTTGAGAAGGTCAAGTGCCGGTTGAAACGGGTTGTTTTCTGAAGAAGGCCAAGTACCGATTTCCATCAACTTACTTTTGGATTAGAAGGTCAAGTGCCGAAACAACTCAACACACAGTATGTCAGAAGCTCTTGTACCATCGTGTTAGCAGTGGAAGCAGTTCAGATGTGCCATCATCGTTGGAGCTTCGCTCTTTAGGACGTTGATTGACATCCGTTTTTCTGCTGTTCTACGATTGGAAGCCTATAAGTTAAGTGGCCTGTTTGTATGTAAACTGTGCCCTTATACTTCTGCTGAGTCTTCTGTGTATCATCTCATTCTATATGTTTTATGTTTACATGTTATTTGTATATTTATATGTTTATATTTCAGCGGGTTCTCGGTTGGGTGGTGTCTCCGTTAGATTATGCCACGTCATAGAGGTCGTCTATTGTGAGCGTTTTCTGTAAGGTTTGCAAATTTCCGATACTGGAATTTGCTAAGCGACTTCTGTTGCTATTTATGTTAGCTGTGATGACATGTTTTAATATTGTTTTCGTTATTATTTCGCATTCTTTAGTTTTGTTTTGATTTGTTTGTATTTGTTAGCCTACTCTTGTCTATAATTTAGTTTCATACAACATTTTTGTTTATACACTGTGGTGTCATGTATTTTGTTTAATTCTATCGCAGATATCGTCACATTTTTTGTGATATTTCATTAATTTCTGCTTTTTTTTTTAGTTGATTTCTGCGAAAGTTTTTGTATTGTTGCTGATCTTTGTTATTGTTTACATTGTTATTGTTTACATTGTTTGTATTGTTTACATTTTCAATGTTTACATTCTGCATGTGTTTACATAGTCATTGTTTACAGTTATAGTAATTAGTTAATGGGCTATGCTAATGCACTGTTACTACTATACTGATGATAAATGAATGATGAATAGTGTCGTGCACTATTGAATGAGAAGTGCACTTATGATCAAGAATTGAGTGCTGATATTTCATATACAAGTTCTTTGATTGGAGACTTGTTTCCCACAGAGACTGGGATAATATAAGGTGATGTGAATATACAAGTGCTTAATTAAGACTTGTTACACTTAGGTTTGAAATAAATTAGTTAATTATTTCAGGTTTTGGACTCATATGTTAGACAACATGTCTACATTTGAGCACTTTATTGAGCAGGGTAAAATTGCTTGGGAAGACTGGTGATAAGTTAGAAGAATTTGCAACTGCTCGATATGATAAAGCAATGGAAGCTGAACAAAAGAAACTGCAGATGCAGGTGGATGAAAAAAGATTCCAAATGGAAATGGAAAAAACAAAAAAGGGAATCAGAAGCTGAGGAGAGAAAACTCCAGCTACAGCTAGAAGCTGAAAGACTTCAAAAAGAGGCTGAGAATAAAAGACTTGAAAAAGAGGCTGAAAATAAAAGACTTGAAAAAGAAGCTGAAAATGAAAGACTTCAAAAAGAGGCTCAGGCTGAGGAAAGAAGATTACAGAGAGAGTCTGATGAGAGGAAAGAGAAAGCAAAAATGGAACATGAAGAAAAGGTCTTAGCTTTAGAGTTGGAAAAATTGAAATTGACAAGCATGAGTAATGGTAATGATTCAAACAAGGGTTCATCTTCTGGTAAGGCTAATAATGATACTTTTAAGATTAAGTTACCAACATTTAGTCCTTCCAGCGATGACATAATGTTCTATCTGGACAGATTTGAACAAGCATGTACAGCTCATAACATAGACAAAGCAAAATATGTTTATCAGTTATCAGGGATACTGACAGGTAAAGCTCTAAGTATATTAAATATGGTGGATGAACCTGACAAGAACAATTATGAGGTTGTCAGGGCCGCTTTGTTAAAGAAATATCAGCTTAACGAAGACGGCTATCGTCTACAATTTAAAAACATGTTACCTGAAAATGGAGTTGAATTCTCCGAGTTTATTGCAAGAATACGCATTACTTTCTCACGATGGGTTGAACTATCTAAGACGGAAAAAACTTATGAAGGACTTATGGACTTAATACTTAGAGACAAAGTCATGTCGTCTGTCAATGAGTCTTTCCTTGCTTTCCTTCATGAACGTAAACCTAAAACAATAAAAGAAATGGAAGATTTCTGTTGCCAATACGTAACTGCGCACCCACACATAACCATGGGTAACTCTAAGGTGAAAGAAGGTTTACCAGTTGCTTCGGCAGCTCCATATGGTCAAAACTTTGCTCGTAGATCCCAACAAAATTTTGATAGAAAGAGTAGCGGTAATTTCTGTCAAAATCATGGAAATCAATTTCATGGTGATTCTTCTTCGAAGAATTGGAGACAACCTGATAGTACTCGTTACTATCACCCTAATAATTATAAGCATTTCAAAAGAGGATATGGTAATAGAGGTTATTCCTGCCGAAGACCTCAAAACCAAACAAATAGATGTTCGCATCAATGTGAACATGATAGTAATCGTGGAAACTGGAATTCGAACCAGTATAACAATTACAATAGAGACAATAATAACTGCAGAGATAATAATAACTCTGATAACTTCAGAGGTAATAATAGTCGGGGTAGATCTCAACACAAAAAAAAGAGATATCAGCAGGCTAATGCTGTACAACAGGAAACTGAGGCAGCCTGTAATCATGTTGATAGTAAAAACTTTGACGCTGTCACTAGTTCTGCTTTTGACTTTGAGAGAGCAAACAAATGCCCCCAATGCAGTACTTTATTCGAACCGGGTACCATAACTACTTTGAGTTGTGGTCACCCACTTCCCGCTCTTCCTGCTGCTGTTGCGCATGACGGGAGGGGTTCTTTAATTCTACATAAGGGTCTTGTTAATGATACTCCGGTCTCACTACTTTTCGATTCCGGATGCACCACTATTGGTGTTTAGACAATCGCTTGTAGATCCATCTTGTGCTACAGGAAGGGTTATTAAATGTGTCACATTTGGCGGCACTCTAGAAAAATATCCTACTGCTGTAATTCGCATTGCCACTCCTTTCTTTACTGGAGATGTGCATGCTTGTCTCTTACCTAATCCTATTGCGGACCTTATTATTGGTCGTATTCACGGAGTTAGGGAGTGTACCCCACAGCAGATTGCTGCTTGGGAAGATAATAACATGCAAGCTACAAATGCAGTAGTTACAAGAGCACAAGCTCTACAAACACCCGAAACTTCACTGAATAGTGATAATGAAGTTGATAGCCAAGATAGTCACTTAGTAATCACTCGTGACTCTTTCATAAAATTGCAAGAAGAAGATTCTTCTTTAAAAAAAATTCTTCGTTCTTGCGAAGAAAGGTGATCCGAATCAGGATACAAATAGAAAATCTTGGATTGCAATGAGAAACGGCGTACTTGTACGTATGGTACAAGATTCGGCTACGTCGGCACATTCGCAAATTCTTGTTCCCAAGAGCATGAGAGTCCAAATATTGCAACATGCTCATGACTCGCAATGTGCTGGACATATGGGTTTTGCCCGTACGAAGTCGAGAGTCCTTGCGGCTTTCTTTTGGCCTTTTGTCAATAAGGACATTCGTATTTACTGCCGATCATGCAAGGTATGTCAGGAGGTCAAATCTAGAGGACCACGACATGCTGCGCCTATCCAAGCTGCTGACATTCCTATTCGGCCGTTTCAGAAAATGGCCATAGATATTATTGGCCCTTTTAAGGTCAAGTCGGCCAGAGGACATCAGTTTATCCTTACATGTGTCGATATGTGAACACGTTGGCCAGAGGCTATTCCTCTTAAGAGCATATCTACTACAGATATCGCAGATGCTCTTTGGTTGATATTTTCTCGCTTGGGGTTCCCCAGAGAAATATTGTCAGACCATGGCACTCAACTCATATCTGACACTATGTCACAGGTAATGTCTACCTTACATATTGAACGATCTCTCAGTAGTATCTACCATCCTATGTCTAATGGGTTAGTTGAGCGTCTGAATAGAACGCTCAAGACTCTGCTTGGTAAGATAACTGAAGATCATCCTCAAGATTGGGACAGGGTTTTACCCGCGGCTCTCTTTGCCTATAGAGAAGTCCCTAATGAACACACAGGATTTTCTCCCTTCGAACTTGTCTTTGGCGCGCACGCGGCCCTATGTCTTTATTACACGATCTCATCACTGCCGATGATATTAGCGATGAAACTCAATCCTCATATGAGTATGTCATTGCTCTTAGACAAAAGATCATTGAGGCATGTAAGCTAGCAACTGCTTCATCAGAAATTGCTAAAGAGAAGGCAAGGCAGTTTGCTAACAAGAATAGATGTCTACGACAACTTTGTCCAGGTGACAAAGCATTCGTCCTACTCCCCAGTAGGGAAAATAGACTTCTTATTGCATGGAAAGGTCCGTATGCAATAGTCTCTCGGATTTCCGATGTTGACTATGTGGTCGATATTGATGGAAAGCATAAAACTTTCCACATAAACATGCTTTCGGAATTTCACGAACGTCCGGACTATTTGCTGCCTATTTTCCAGGCAACGGATGATGCTCCTGCACCTCACGGCCATTATTCATCCCTGTCTGTCATTCAGGATGAGGAAGCTACCTTCTCTGATGTCAACCTTCCCCTTCCAGTGGTTCCATTACATTCCACGGAATCTTGGAAAAACGTTTCTGTTTCTCCTAATCTTTCTGGTGACGAACATCGACAAGTCTCGTCGATGTTACAAACATTTCAGGATGTTCTCACTGACATTCCTGTACACACAGATGTCATAGAACATGACATAATTCTTACCGACAATAATCCAATTAGGGTTAGGCCGTATCCTATTCCTATACACTTTCAGTCGCAAGTGGAAAAGGAATTGGATGAAATGATTCAATTAAATATAATTGAACCATCGACTTCACCATATTCTTCTTCCATGGTTATTGTCCGGAAGAAGGATAAGAACATACGAATTTGCGTTGATTATCGCAAATTGAATCAGGTCACAAAGTTCGACGCTGAACCGATGCCTTTGTTAGAAGATCTACTGATTAGACTTTCTAATTCTAGATTCTTCACTAAACTTGACTTGTCTAAAGGTTATTGGCAAGTGCCTTTAGCAGAGCATGCCAAACCTCTTACTGCTTTTTCTACACCTAGGGGTCTATTTCAATGGAATGTTATGCCTTTTGGTCTCATGAACGCCCCTGCCACTTTCGTTCGCATGATGCGTCGAATTCTGTCACATCGTTCGGATGTCATCGCATACTTAGATGACATCTGTCCCTTCAGTGATACCTGGGAAGATCACTATTTAGGGTTATATGACTTACTGTCCACTCTACGTGAGAATAATTTGACAGCAAAACCTTCTAAAGCTTTTGTTGGTTTTGGTGAAATCTCTTTCCTGCGTCATCGTGTTGGTCATGGTCTCTTGAAGACAGAAGACCACAATACTTCCAAAATACTGAACATCTCTGTTCCTAAAACGAAGAAACAAGTTAGGAGTCTCTTAGGTTTAATTCAATTTTATGGGAGATTTTATTCCAAATTTATCTTCGATCATGGCACCTCTCTCAACATGTTGAAGAAAGGTTCGCCTAATCTGGTCCGTTGGTCTGAAGAATGCCAATCTTCACTAGACCAAATCAAGAATATATTTTCTTCTCCTCCCATCTTAAGATTACCTACTCTTGATAGGACTTTTGTTCTTCGGAGTGATGCTTCATCCACTGGGATTGGAGCAGCACTGATGCAAGAATATGCAAATACTCTGCATCCTGTTATGTACATTTCTAGAAAACTAAATGCGGCAGAGAGGAACTACTCGGTTTTAGACCGTGAGTTGTTAGCGATGGTTTGGTCAATTCTAAAGCTACAAAGATTCCTCCTGGGCGCACATTTCATTCTAGAGACTGATCAGAAAGCTCTTACAGCTATTCAGACTAAGAATTTGAAGAGTTCGAGATCCACTCGATATGCTATAGCTCTTCAACCTTTTCACTTCACGGAACGAGCTATCCGTGGTGCGGATAATGTGATGGCTGACATTTTGTCTAGATGCCCACATGACTCCAACTAATACTTCTGTCCTATATTTCCATGTATTACAGAGTCATAACACACCTATATTTCTACAATAGATTAGCACATCTGTACTTACTTTATATGTACACACTATCGTGCTTTGTTGTCATCTTCTTCTGTTCGTTTTTTTAAGATGATAGAGGAGGACTGAGTAGTTAATATAAGGGCCGTTAGTTTACTAAACAGCCACAATTATTAATAATGTATTGTACCTTATGAAGCATATTAGTTATTAATTAGCATTATATTGCTTGTACTTTCTCAGAATGTCATTGTTGAGCTGAGGACTTACCTTACGAGTTTTAGATTGTGTACTTACCCTCGGAATACCAGAGCATATGTCCTGGATCGTCATGTAGTTTAACTTTACTATGTACTTATGTCATTACATGTCAAAGAATGTACTATTTAAATTTTCCTATCAGATTTGTACATCCATTTTTAAAGACAATATTAGAGTATGCTGTTTAATGATGATTATAGTAACTTGCATACGTATATTGTGTTTACATGCTAACGTGATGTGTGTTGGTGACACCTCCCCGATGTGAATATTTTTTGAGACATATTTATTTTTCTGTTGAGGTATATCCTCACCAGACACTCTATAATTAGCCTATTGTTTGGCAATTTAGTTAATTATCAGCGCATAATTCGTGCGTTTTGAGCCGCTTATCGCTTGCTCTTTGATATTGAAAAAAAAAATATGTTCCACATTTTTTTTTATCGGGAGGAGGTGGTGATATGTTGCGTGATAAATTCTCGCAACATCGTTTTATTTCAATATCTGTTTTTTAACGCAAGGGCAACAACTGCTTGGAATTTATAGTCACTTTTCTCGGTAAGCATTTGTCTTCTCGCGTTGGTATCGAATGCAGTTAAGTTTGAGCTGTGGTCGTTTTGCGCTGGACTGCGCATGACTTGTCTTGCTTCTTTGTCGATCGGTTTCCGCCCACCACTAGTGGGAGTGAGCGATTTGGAATGGCGAAAGAGATGCCTCGTTGAAGAGGGGATCTCCGCTATTTTTGTTCTGTCAGGGATGTGTAGTCCTCTTAATGGATATTTCGTTTATTCGAGATAATACCTCTAGTGTTTCCCACATGTCGGGAGGCGTGATATTTCTGTGTATTTCATGAAAGCAAGGTAAATTGACTCTTTCATTAACTCTATTGATTTTGGGTCATGAGCGATTTTCGATTCATAGCCTGTCTGCGAAAGTCGTCGTCACGAGATGTTTTCCTAGCTCACATGTCGCTGCATTGTACTGCATCGGTTGATGCAGGTACCAAGGACCATTACTTGCTACTTTGTTAAATGAACTAGGTTTGGAAAACCTTTATTATCTAGAGGATATTTTTGAGGACATTATTTATACTTCGGCAGACGTGTCTGTCTTGCTGAAGTCAAACTAAGGAGAGTGAACTGATCTCATACATCTGGTTATCTCCTGGCTGTTATAGAAAAGGATGGAGTTTTCCACCTGACTACATTTACAGCACTATGAAATATAACATGCATCTGACTCATCATTGTAATGCTGTCTACCGTTTATTGCTGTATTGAATGTTGCTGTGATAATGACTGTTTGATGTGCCTACACATTTGCGTAACCATTTTGTCACTGTGGCGTCCACAATAAATAATGAAGAAAAACGTCAACGGCTGTTTCAAGACTCATTGACTTTATACGTCGTGAGTTTACTGACGTCCTATGTGGATTGCCCTGTTATTGTTGCATGAACATTGTTTTGACTGAACACATCTACACACTACACAAAACCAGACATGCGGATGCCATCCATCATCATATGGCTTCACGCATCAGTATTCCTTACCCTATTCCTAATTTATGTTAATGATATCTTGAGCAAAATAAGGTTTACAGCTTGCTATATGAGGATGACCTAGTATGGGTGGCAGAAGAAATTAATAAAATATCAAGTAGCAGGGTGCGGAAGCTTTACAGATAGTAGAAAACTGGACACAGGAATGGTTGCTAACAATAAATGAGGAAGAAAAAACATGATAAAAGAACATGTATTACTTCATAAAATTGAAGAGTTATAAAGAACAATTCCTCAAAATAAATCACCAAGCATGGATGAATAGTCGAAGCAATTCAAGTCTGTGGTGAGACAGGAGTCAAATGGCTGAAAATAATTTTACAGTAGCGTGTACAGAAAGAAAAGCTGAAGGACTGGCAAAAAGCCATAATAGTACCTGTGTGGAAAAAAAAAGGTGATAAAAGGGCGAGTGATACATACTTCACTACAAGTCACACTGGAAAAAATATATATGAAAATACTATAGCAAAGAATAATACCCATTGTCGAACCACAATTAAGTAGGCCCAGTTTGGATTTAGGAAAGGAATGGGATGTACTGATGTTCATGTTCAGACAGTTGAGTGAAAGAACAGTTGAATGTGACGTTTAACTAAATATAGTATTTATAGACCAGAAGAATGCCTTTGATGGAGTGAATAAGAATAAGCTTTGGTCAGTATTAGGAGACTACAGAATACTCGGGCAGCTATTAGATAATAGGATTAAACAATGTGCAAGAGCTAAGAGGAGTGGCGTCACAACGTACAACCTGGAGAGCACTGGTTTCTGCCTTATGCGCCGTGTTTGGTGCTTAAAGAATTTATTATTATTATTATTATTAGATAATACAGAGCTTTGTTATCATATGTGCAAGTGTAGTAAGAACAACTGATGGACTTGCGGATGCATTTGATATAATCACAGGAGTTTGATAAGGCTATTGTTCTATCACTGCTACTGTTCAAAATTTATGTGGACAAAATAACATCAGAAGCAAACCCCAAAATAAACCCAGAAAATGAAGTATACTACCCAGATGACCAAAGTCTAATATACAAAGATAAAATCAAATTGCCAAACTATACAAATCCACTTCATTCAGCTTGTGGAAAGGTTAACACATCAAAAGACAGAAATTATGAAGATCAGCAGATCACCAAGCCCACTTAATGGACATGTCAACAACACCAAACTTAAACAGGTTCCAGAGTTCAAATACCTAGGAAGCATTTTTACAGAAAATAGAAGACTTGACAGAAAAATTGAAACATGTCAGAAAGCAAGTGCAATGACAAATCAGCTGTCACCACTTCTCATACATCTGAATATCAGGAAAAAAAACCCAAATGGCAGCTGATAAATAGTATATTCTTACCAACTCTTTGCTTTCAGTAGCAAACATGCACCCTTACTAGGAGAGGAAAATCACATCCTGTGGGATGAGATTTTGCCATCCCTAACTCAAGAGCAAAGTCAGATACTCATTTATAGCTAGGCAGACTGGAGTGTAACACCACTAGGTTTCAATCCAGGAATCTGGTATCTTTGCTGCAAGAGGCAAGCACTTAAATCACTCAGCCAATCAAGATGCTCTCTTATATATTACAAGATTTTAATTTGTTTTATTGATTTGTATACATGTATACATTCAATAGAAAAATGATAAGAAAATCAGGAATTGCAAAGTTTCACAACCCAAATTAGACAGTGCACAAGAATTACCAGATGACCACATTTTTAACATTTCATCTATGTAGATGACCATGATGTTCTCTACCTGCTGACGCATACTCTGCATGACCCAACAGCAGACACTGCTCATGTCTCAGAGGAAGAGAGACTAAAATTTGAAAAGGAGTTCCAGCAATACCAGGAGGAACTCGATAGGGCTAAACAAGAGTGAGATTTTTTGGTGCTGTTTGTCTCATCACTTCATTTTGTTGTTGTTGCTTTTATTTGTTTCTGAATAGTACAGATTATGAGATTATATGTTTGGAAGATATAATTCATAGTTACATTCACAGTATAGTGGTGTGTAGTTACAGTTACATGAATTAATGACAGTCTGTGTATTTTCCACAATAGCTCTGAATGGTATAGAATATGTAATCATCAGCTGCCATCTCCACAACGAAGGTTGGCTGTAATGGATGTCCAACGTCTTCTGTCTCTTGTCTTGGTGGTGCACTCTGTAGTGGTTTTGATGGTACTGTATGGTTGTGATATTACCTAGTGTGATGCATGAGGTCAGCTGTGAAGGCTCCTGAGATAAATGTAGCTGTGAATTTACAGAAGGCCCTTCTTGCTACCACTTACGACCTCACACATATCTTTTTTTTTTTACTAATGGATGTGGCTACGTTAAAATTCTAGGGTACTGATATGTAATGTGTTGTGGTAGTTTACATACACACACACAGATAATTAATAAGTCTAATAATATTAATAAAATGTTATAACACACTGAACTAACTCAAGCTGTGTAAAATTTTGATAGTAAATTTTCTTTAAGTTTATTTGTTCTGAACCAAGGTTTTATTTTGGTCAGAACATGAAAGGTTTTGAAATTATGAATAAACTGCATGAATATATGGCATAATCAATGAAAGGGGTGTACATATGTATTTTACAAGACTAGTTAATATTACTACTGTTTATAGTTGTAATTTTTCTGGGAGAACGATTAATGGATGTGCTGTTGGGGTGGCCTCATCACTCCCTGTCTATGGCTACTAACATTGTCCATTTATTGATGGGAATATAGTTGGTGTGTTAGAAACTAAGTTGGTGAATTTCCAGCAGGCCAGACGCTCACGTATCTTGAATGAGTAGTTCTGGTGCTGGAATCTGGTGCTGGAATCTGGTGGCCCCACCTCTCCGTGCTTGGGGGCAATATAAGGATGCTCTGCCAAAATATAAGACTGCACGGGTCCACTCTTGTATTATTCAACACATCATTTGACACCACTTTGGTGCCAAATAAAAACTCACAGTTCAGAATTATGAATAGAGAACACAGTTATATGCTAGCAAAACTCAGCTGAGCTGCTGGCTTTAGTATGGCGTCCCTCTAAATATTTCAATTAGCTTCTGGGAAATACACCACTGAATAATTACTGTGTCTACTACTGGACAACTTATGATGAATGGCAAAAATGCGCGTCTGAGCGCCGATAATATGTTTATCTGTGGCCAGTCACCGCCTTTTTTTCTTTTCAAATTCAAACCTCCTAACAAAAGTCAATTCAGTCATACCTCAGTCAAGTATGTATTATTGTCTGTTGGTCCGTCTGTCTCTACTTGCGTTTTTTTACAAAAACACACTTGTTTTTTTTTGAACCAACTCTGCCGTCCCCTACACAATTTTGCCTTTAAAGTTATTTTTAGCCACAATTCTCCACCACATTCCCTTCCTTTCATTCCAACTAGATTTTAGCACTTGAGTCTCAAGGCCGCAATTTTTGAAAATTAGTGACATTTTTTGTTTCAATGCAGTCGCTCGCTGATATGAACAACACAGTCTTTTGTCAATATCTTTCTTATTATCTATCCGTCTGTATAAATGAAAGCATATTATTTCACTGCTCAAGATGGGCCATCCGGCCAGCTAGGTTTTATATTCCTAACATTATTATTAAGAAAAAGTTACTTTTCAAGGTTAGTTGGTTTTTTTTTTAAAATATTTTCGAGCATCTTCTGTAATGCGTTTGCCGCTGAATTCAAATAAACGGACCAAGTTATCGCAAAAGCGTCCAAGAAATGACTGTTGCGTATAATAGCTAAGGTCCCTTTTGTCGATTTCTTTACCTTGTGTCAACTTGGGGACGTGAATTTTTTTTCCTTTCCCCACCAATTGCGTCTTTTTAGCCTTGCTAGTTTCAAGCACGTGTTCAGTCATATTTTTTCCTTTTGATCTCCGTTCTCATCCCGTTCCAAGGGTAAACGTTTTGCCTTCACGTCTAACAAGTTAGTTTCCATGGCGGGTGGTGACCCGCGGCGTGGGCGATCATGTCTGCTAGTAGCTTACGCATTAGTTTTATCCCTACATTTTATCTTTGGAGATATTTTAACGTTGTATCACGGTTAATTTTATCACACATCTCCCCACTTGAAAACATGCCTACGGCAAGTTCCAAAACCAGTGATACACATAGATAAAATTACTCCTCACGCCTGCCACTACTCTAATTTTGATCACAGGGGTGGCGACTGAGGAAATCTGCACCGACATTCAATTTGCCTGGGATATATTGGATACTAAACTGATAAGGTTGAAGCAATAAAGACCACCTCAGCAATCTTGCGTTTTCATGCTTAGCCTGAGATAAGAATACAAGGGGCTGATGATCCGTCTCGACCACAAAAGTCCTACCATACAGATAGACTTGAAACTTCTTTATTGCCCAGATTAACGCTAAACATTCTTTTTCGCTTGTGGAATATCCTTGTTCCGCCTTATTCAATTTGCGGCTTGCATAAGCGACTGGGTTCAGTTCCCCATCAGGTGAAGATGATCTTTGCAACAAAGCCGCCCCGAGTCCTACATTACTTGCATCTGTTCTTAAGACAAAGTCCTGTGTCAAATCAGGCAGTTTGAGAATAGGCTTGCTAGTGAGTTTTTCCTTTAAGTCTTGGAACGCTAATTCACTTTGCGCAGTCCAAATAATTTTATCTGGAAGTCCCTTGCGAGTCAGATCAGTCAGAGGAGCACAAATAGAGTTAAAATCCTTGATGTATTTTTGATAAAATCCGCATAACGACACGAATGATCGCACGTCCTTTTTTGTTTGTGGTCTAGGTGCTCTCTGCAGTTTTTCCAAGTTCTTGGGGTCAGGGGTCATGTTACCCTGATATACAGTGTGTCCCAAGAATTCCAACTCTTTGCATCCAATACAACATTTTGTTGGCCTAGCAGTTAAGTTCGCCTCCCTAAGCCTGTTAAATAACATTTTTAGAGCGTCAATGTGTTCTTCAAATGTCTCTGTGGCGACGAGAATATCATCCATGAAATTCGTGATACATGGGTTATTCAGGGGATCCAACAATTTGCGCATCATTCTTGAAAATACACTCGGAGCATTTTTTCAGTCCGAATGGTAGCATGTTGAATTCATAATGTCCATCCGAAGTGCTAAAAGCCAAATAAGGTCTCACTTCAGGCTTCACTGGGATCTGGTAATAGCCTTTACTAAGATCCACCTTTGAAAAGTATTTTGCCTTGTTTAATCTGGCAAATAACTGTTTTGTGTCTGGTAATGGATCCACTTGTCCTTCTGTGACAGCATTCAGTTTCCTGTAATCTATGCACAGTCGGTGTTCCCCAGACGGTTTCCTCAACAAAACTACACTGGAACTGAAAGATGATTCACTGTGTGAAATAATCCCCTCCTTCAACAAATAATCTATTTCTTCCTTCAATGCCTTCTCCTTCGCGAACGGAATAGAATAGGCTCTCATACAGATTGGGTTTGAGTCTACCAGTTTCATGTCATACTGTAGCAAATTTGTATGGCCTGGTTTATCTGTTAATACATCTGTATGTTCCTCCAGAACCTGTTGAACTCTCTCCCTCTGATTTTTAGTCAGGTGCTTACTGACTTTAACCTGTGCTGCTGTTTCACAAGGATGTAATGGGTATTCATGTGAGGTGAGTGGTTCCTTTTGCATTTGAGTTGCGATAGCTAAGGTCAGTAAGGGGGTGCTTTCCTGGAGTGGTCTGTCCAGATACTTCTTTAACAGGTTTACATGATAAACTTTCTCCTTCCCCTTTTTGTCAATTTTATAGTTTGTTCTAGACACCTTCTCTAGAACCGTATATGGACCTTGCCATCCAATTTGTAATTTATTCTGGCTGCCGGGTAGTAGAAGCAGCACCTTCTCTCCCACAGCTAGTTCTCTGTCCTTTGCCTTCCTATTAAAATATGCTGCATGTTTCTTCCTGGCTTGTTTCAAATTATCATTTGCCAGTTTCCATCCAGCTTTCAGACGAGTGGTCAGTTCGTTCACGTATTGATAAGATGAGGTAACAGTCTCTTCCGCCTTCTCATCTGTCCAGGTCCTTAATAGTGCTACATCTGGACCTTTAATTTTCCATATTTATTTTTCATGGCACCCGTCTGGTCCCGTCCATTAGAAGCACTATACTGAGGACTTTTCTTCCTAGAATCATCACTCACAAATCGACCACTACCAATTTTTTCTCTTGGGTTTATCTCCCCACTTTAGATTGCTTGTGAGAGATCTTCGCTCTCTTTTCTGTTCTTCCAGTTTATATAATCCTGACCGAGGGATTGTCAGCTTATTCTGGGTTAAATTTCTTCTTTGTACTCGTCGCATAGTGGCCATGTTAATCCATTCAAGTGAAGACTGGGTGTGAAAAGGGGGCTCCCATTGCACTTTGTCTACCTGAGTATAATAATTTTTCTTTCCAGGCCTAAGAGTGCCCCGTGGCGTTTCTAGGTCCTGCACATATTTTCCCTTTGTGGGTGTTCCCTCATGAAATACGCCACATGCTTCTACAAAGTTTTCAATATCGACATTTACGTCGGGCCAATAGTATTTGCGAGCAACTTTTTGGCAGATGGTACCGACTTTTTCATGGTCCCCATCTTTTCCAACATGTAAGCTCCTTATTAAATTTGCCCTATATATTTTGGGAAGAACCAACTGTCCGTGACCAGTGGATCTAGTTCCTGTCTTCCTATATAGCAATCTGTCCTTCATAAAATATTCCCCCTTGCTCGGAGGTGTGTGGCATTTGGGCAATTTTTTAAAACATGGCTTGAGTGTCCTATCCTCAGCCTGCGCCTTCTTCATCTCCTCTGGATGAGCATTTATAGGTTCACCTTCTTCCTCCTTCTTCTGTGACCTGGTCTGCACTGTCGCCATGATCACAGGTCTCTCGGGATTCCCCAAGAAGACGTATCTACACCCCAATATCAGAGGGTAGATTGGTTCATCTATCACTGCTGCTCTGATTTCTCCTTCCACATAGCGAGTTTTCACCGTTATCCTTGCGATGGGAAGTGTCATGAGTGGTATGTCCTTAGTCGCCCCTTGTATTTCCACTGTTTCTGTGGTATACTGACGTGGGTCCACTAGGCTAGACTTCACAACTGAATCATCCAAACCTGTATCATAAAGGCACCTTATGGTGACCCCATTACAAATAACATCCTCACAAACTGGGGGGTGATAAGGTTCCTGCTGTCCATTAGGATTAACCTTTAATCTTTGAGTCCCCGACTTCATTGCAGCAATGTTTGAAGGTTTCCTTCTACAAAATTCGGTGTTATGGTTATCTTTCTTGCACCATTTACACCATCTTTTTCCTTGGTTAAACGGTTTTCTTTCGTTGGATTTTTGGTCATTGAACTGTGAGTTTCTGTCTCGATAGTCATTTCTTGGCCGTTCAAAGTTTGTCCTACCTTTATTTCCCTGTTCTCTATTATCAAATTTATTAAATTGCTGTGGAGCTTTAAAATTGTCTATGTGCTTCTTTTTAGCACCACTTACCTCTGCCTGGGCTGCCTGATACCTCTCAGCGACATTTAAAACCTCCCCCAACTTCTCTGCACCTTGTTCCATGAGAAATTTTCTCATGTCTGGAGCCATGGACTCTCTTAATTGCTCTATCATGATCATCTCCTTAAGATCTTGGGTCTTCCCCAGAGCCGTCCATTTCTCCAAATAGGTTTCCAGTCTGGCAGAGAATTGGTGGTATGTCTCCCCAGACAACAGTTTGGCATTTCTAAATTTCTTACGATAAAATTCACCATTTTTTTCGTACCTCAATAACAAAGCCTGCTTTAACATGTCATAATTGTCTTGGTCTTCTCTGTTCATTTTTGCGAAGACTTCATAAGAAGTACCTCTCAGTCCCTGTGATAACTTTAAACTCCACCTCTCTCTCTCTAACCCATATGTAGTAGCTAATAACTCAAAACGTCCGAGGTACCCCTCTATGTCATCGTCTTTCTCAACAAAATGGTCTAAATGGAACCCCATAGCTGATGTTGAGGCTCCCAGACTGGGCGTAGCATCTGAGGCAAAAGGGCTGGCACCATTTTCAGGAGCCTGGCCTTGTAGCTCCAGCTCCCTTAGTCGTAATTCGTGCTCCCTTTGCAACCTTCTATCTTCTGCCTCCCTTTCGGCAGTCAATCTTTTTTCTTCTGCTTCCCTTTGCTGTCGTTTTTCTTTGTCCTCTAATGCTTTAGCCTCCTTGTCAGCCTCAATTTGTAACCTCTTAGTCTCAGCCTCTAACCTCTTCTCTTCAGCCAACCTTTCAGACTCTAATTTTCTTTCAGCCTCTTTTTCTAATCTTCTTTCTTCCCGTTCAATATACTTATCACATTCAGCCGTTACATATTGAATTAAAACCTGACCATCCATTCCCATATCCTTTGTCGTTAGCACAGCAGCTGATCTGAATTTGGCTAGCTCCGCCATACTTTTTAGACAATTTAGCAATGACCAAGATAAAATTTCCAACCACTAAAGTAATTCTAATTACTATAGTCTAAAGTAATTCTAATTAGCCAGTTAACTAATTAATTACCACTGGCTGTGAAGATTCACCAACTTTTATTTTCACTTTTAATTTTAAGGGACACTTTTAATTTTTATAATGTGTTCCCCTAATTTAATTCTCCCACCAGGAGATCCTAATATTATTGATAGGCTAATTATCCCTGGACAAGAGACCCCAATATATGTAGTGGTTTTGATGGTACTGTATGGTTGTGATATTACCTAGTGTGATGCATGAGGTCAGCTGTGAAGGCTCCTGAGATAAATGTAGCTGTGAATTTACAGAAGGCCCTTCTTGCTACCACTTACGACCTCACACATATCTTTTTTTTTTACTAATGGATGTGGCTACGTTAAAATTCTAGGGTAAAAAAAAAGGTAAAGGAACCCGTTACACGCCCATTGAGGCATATTGGGAATATGGTGTTAGGCCCATATTATCTTGACCGTCGGCACACGAGGGGTGATGTGGTCGGCATCACGCCGGCCGCCTTAACCTTCCCAGAGTAGCTCTGGTACCCATTTGGGGCTGGGTCGACCCAGGAGCCGTTTGTGGCCTAAAAATTTTCCGCCTCATCTGGGGATCGAACCATAGACCACTGCGCTAGGAAGCCAGTGCACTAACCACTATGCTACCGCGGCTCCAAAATTCTAGGGTACTGATATGTAATGTGTTGTGGTAGTTTACATACACACACACAGATAATTAATAAGTCTAATAATATTAATAAAATGTTATAACACACTGAACTAACTCAAGCTGTGTAAAATTTTGATAGTAAATTTTCTTTAAGTTTATTTGTTCTGAACCAAGGTTTTATTTTGGTCAGAACATATGAAAGGTTTTGAAATTATGAATAAACTGCATGAATATATGGCATAATCAATGAAAGGGGTGTACATATGTATTTTACAAGACTAGTTAATATTACTACTGTTTATAGTTGTAATTTTTCTGGGAGAACGATTAATGGATGTGCTGTTGGGGTGGCCTCATCACTCCCTGTCTGTGGCTACTAACATTGTCCATTTATTGATGGGAATATAGTTGGTGTGTTAGAAACTAAGTTGGTGAATTTCCAGCAGGCCAGACGCTCACGTATCTTGAATGAGTAGTTCTGGTGCTGGAATCTGGTGCTGGAATCTCCGTGCTTGGGGGCAATATAAGGATGCTCTGCCAAAATATAAGACTGCACGGGTCCACTCTTGTATTATTCAACACATTATTTGACACCACTTTGGTGCCAAATAAAAACTCACAGTTCAGAATTATGAAGAGAACACAGTTATATGCTAGCAAAACTCAGCTGAGCTGCTGGCTCTAGTATGGCGTCCCTCTAAATATTTCAATTAGCTTCTGGGAAATACACCACTGAATAATTACTGTGTCTACTACTGGAAAACTTATGATGAATGGCAAAAATGCGCGTCTGAGCGCCGATAATATGTTTATCTGTGGCCAATCACCGCCTTTTTTCTTTTCAAATTCAAACCTCCTAACAAAAGTCAATTCAGTCATACCTCAGTCAAGTATGTATTATTGTCTGTTGGTCCGTCTGTCTCTACTTGCGTTTTTTTTACAAAAACACACTTGTTTTTTTTGAACCAACTCTGCCGTCCCCTACACAATTTTGCCTTTAAAGTTATTTTTAGCCACAATTCTCCACCACATTCCCTTCCTTTCATTCCAACTAGATTTTAGCACTTGAGTCTCAAGGCCGCAATTTTTGAAAATTAGTGACATTTTTTGTTTCAATGCAGTCGCTCGCTGATATGAACAACACAGTCTTTTGTCAATATCTTTCTTATTATCTATCCGTCTGTATAAATGAAAGCATATTATTTCACTGCTCAAGATGGGCCATCCGGCCAGCTAGGTTTTATATTCCTAACATTATTATTATTAAGAAAAAGTTACTTTTCAAGGTTAGTTGGTTTTTTTTTTAAATATTTTCGAGCATCTTCTGTAATGCGTTTGCCGCTGAATTCAAATAAACGGACCAAGTTATCGCAAAAGCGTCCAAGAAATGACTGTTGCGTATAATAGCTAAGGTCCCTTTTGTCGATTTCTTTACCTTGTGTCAACTTGGGGACGTGAATTTTTTTTCTTCCCCCCCCCCCCAATTGCGTCTTTTTAGCCTTGCTAGTTTCAAGCACGTGTTCAGTCATATTTTTTCCTTTTGATCTCCGTTCTCATCCCGTTCCAAGGGTAAACGTTTTGCCTTCACGTCTAACAAGTTAGTTTCCATGGTGGGTGGTGACCCGCGGCGTGGGCGATCATGTCTGCTAGTAGCTTACGCATTAGTTTTATCCCTACATTTTATCTTTCTTCTCTTCTTCCGTCCTTAGCCACCGACCGTCAAAGCAGTCAGTAGCCATTACGCCTAGTGGCGTCTTAGGGCAACAGCAGATAGGTTTTCTTTGCCATTGTTTCCCATCACGCCTATTGGCGTCTTTAGGGCAACGGCAAATCAATCCATTTGCTGTTGTTTCCGTAATCGAAGTGACTGGCAAACGGGTGATCAGCCCGTTGGTACATTTTATCTTTGGAGATATTTTAACGTTGTATCACGGTTAATTTTATCACACATCTCCCCACTTGAAAACATGCCTACGGCAAGTTCCAAAACCAGTGATACACATAGATAAAATTACTCCTCACGCCTGCCACTACTCTAATTTTGATCACAGGGGTGGCGACTGAGGAAATCTGCACCGACATTCAATTTGCCTGGGATATATTGGATACTAAACTGATAAGGTTGAAGCAATAAAGACCACCTCAGCAATCTTGCGTTTTCATGCTTAGCCTGAGATAAGAATACAAGGGGCTGATGATCCGTCTCGACCACAAAAGTCCTACCATACAGATAGACTTGAAACTTCTTTATTGCCCAGATTAACGCTAAACATTCTTTTTCGCTTGTGGAATATCCTTGTTCCGCCTTATTCAATTTGCGGCTTGCATAAGCGACTGGGTTCAGTTCCCCATCAGGTGAAGATGATCTTTGCAACAAAGCCGCCCCGAGTCCTACATTACTTGCATCTGTTCTTAAGACAAAGTCCTGTGTCAAATCAGGCAGTTTGAGAATAGGCTTGCTAGTGAGTTTTTCCTTTAAGTCTTGGAACGCTAATTCACTTTGCGCAGTCCAAATAATTTTATCTGGAAGTCCCTTGCGAGTCAGATCAGTCAGAGGAGCACAAATAGAGTTAAAATCCTTGATGTATTTTTGATAAAATCCGCATAACGACACGAATGATCGCACATCCTTTTTTGTTTGTGGTCTAGGTGCTCTCTGCAGTTTTTCCAAGTTCTTGGGGTCAGGGGTCATGTTACCCTGATATACAGTGTGTCCCAAGAATTCCAACTCTTTGCATCCAATACAACATTTTTTGTTGGCCTAGCAGTTAAGTTCGCCTCCCTAAGCCTATTAAATAACATTTTTAGAGCGTCAATGTGTTCTTCAAATGTCTCTGTGGCGACGAGAATATCATCCATGAAATTCGTGATACATGGGTTATTCAGGGGATCCAACAATTTGCGCATCATCCTTGAAAATACACTCGGAGCATTTTTCAGTCCGAATGGTAGCATGTTGAATTCATAATGTCCATCCGAAGTGCTAAAAGCCAAATAAGGTCTCACTTCAGGCTTCACTGGAATCTGGTAATAGCCTTTACTAAGATCCACCTTTGAAAAGTATTTTGCCTTGTTTAATCTGGCAAATAACTGTTTTGTGTCTGGTAATGGATCCACTTGTCCTTCTGTGACAGCATTCAGTTTCCTGTAATCTATGCACAGTCGGTGTTCCCCAGACGGTTTCCTCAACAAAACTACACTGGAACTGAAAGATGATTCACTGTGTGAAATAATCCCCTCCTTCAACAAATAATCTATTTCTTCCTTCAATGCCTTCTCCTTCGCGAACGGAATAGAATAGGCTCTCATACAGATTGGGTTTGAGTCTACCAGTTTCATGTCATACTGTAGCAAATTTGTATGGCCTGATTTATCTGTTAATACATCTGTATGTTCCTCCAGAACCTGTTGAACTCTCTCCCTCTGATTTTTAGTCAGGTGCTTACTGACTTTTACCTGTGCTGCTGTTTCACAAGGATGTAATGGGTATTCATGTGAGGTGAGTGGTTCCTTTTGCATTTGAGTTGCGATAGCTAAGGTCAGTAAGGGGGTGCTTTCCTGGAGTGGTCTGTCCAGATACTTCTTTAACAGGTTTACATGATAAACTTTCTCCTTCCCCTTTTTGTCAATTTTATAGTTTGTTCTAGACACCTTCTCTAGAACCGTATATGGACCTTGCCATCCAATTTGTAATTTATTCTGGCTGCCGGGTAGTAGAAGCAGCACCTTCTCTCCCACAGCTAGTTCTCTGTCCTTTGCCTTCCTATTAAAATATGCTGCATGTTTCTTCCTGGCTTGTTTCAAATTATCATTTGCCAGTTTCCATCCAGCTTTCAGACGAGTGGTCAGTTCGTTCACGTATTGATAAGATGAGGTAACAGTCTCTTCCGCCTTCTCATCTGTCCAGGTCCTTAATAGTGCTACATCTGGACCTTTAATTTTCCATATTTATTTTTCATGGCACCCGTCTGGTCCCGTCCATTAGAAGCACTATAGTGAGGACTTTTCTTCCTAGAATCATCACTCACAAATCGACCACTACCAATTTTTTTCTTGGGTTTATCTCCCCACTTTAGATTGCTTGTGAGAGATCTTCGCTCTCTTTTCTGTTCTTCCAGTTTATATAATCCTGACCGAGGGATTGTCAGCTTATTCTGGGTTAAATTTCTTCTTTGTACTCGTCGCATAGTGGCCATGTTAATCCATTCAAGTGAAGACTGGGTGTGAAAAGGGGGCTCCCATTGCACTTTGTCTACCTGAGTATAATAATTTTTCTTTCCAGGCCTAAGAGTGCCCCGTGGCGTTTCTAGGTCCTGCACATATTTTCCCTTTGTGGGTGTTCCCTCATGAAATACGCCACATGCTTCTACAAAGTTTTCAATATCGACATTTACGTCGGGCCAATAGTATTTGCGAGCAACTTTTTGGCAGATGGTACAGACTTTTTCATGGTCCCCATCTTTTCCAACATGTAAGCTCCTTATTAAATTTGCCCTATATATCTTGGGAAGAACCAACTGTCCGTGACCAGTGGATCTAGTTCCTGTCTTCCTATATAGCAATCTGTCCTTCATAAAATATTCCCCCTTGCTCAGAGGTGTGTGGCATTTGGGCAATTTTTTAAAACATGGCTTGAGTGTCCTATCCTCAGCCTGCGCCTTCCTCATCTCCTCTGGATGAGCATTTATAGGTTCACCTTCTTCCTCCTTCTTCTGTGACCTGGTCTGCACTGTCGCCATGATCACAGGTCTCTCGGGATTCCCCAAGAAGACGTATCTACACCCCAATATCAGAGGGTAGATTGGTTCATCTATCACTGCTGCTCTGATTTCTCCTTCCACATAGCGAGTTTTCACCGTTATCCTTGCGATGGGAAGTGTCACTCCTGGTATTTCCTGTATCTGTTTGAAAAATTTTTCGGTGTATAGATTAAATAGGCAGGGGAACAGCACACAACCTTGTCTGACACCTCTTTTTATGTCTATGTATGGTGAATAATTCCTTCCAGATCTTACTGTGGCAGTTTGCTCCCAATAAAGGTTACTGAGTATTCTTCTATCTTTTCCATCAATACCTATGTCTTCGAGGCATTCAATTATTTTCTCATGATGGACTCTGTCAAAAGCCTTCTTATAGTCAATGAAGCACATGCACATACTTTTTTGGACCTCTGTATATTTTTCTGCTAATATTCTTAGGCAAAATATTGCCTCTCTTGTTCCGCTGTTCCGTCTAAAACCAAACTGTTCTTCTTCGATTTCGCAGTCTACCTTACTTTTTATTCTTTCCTGTATGATTTTGAGCAGTATCTTAATTGCATGACTCATCAGGCTGATTGTTCTGAAGTCTGAACATTCTGTTGCATTAGGTTTTTTGGGCAAAGTTATAAAGACTGATGTCTTCATGTCGTGTGGTATATATCCTGTATTGCATATATTGTTGCATAGATCTGTGATTGTATCTATACCAAAGCTCTCCAGGGCTTCTATCATTTCAATTTTTATGTTGTCCATGCCTGCTGATTTTCCTTTTTGTATCATATGTATTGCATTCTCTACTTCTGATCTGAGAATGTTTGGGCCTTCATTAGAATCTGGTGATGGTTTTTTACCTCTGTTGTCCTCGAAGTTCTTTTATGTATTCTGCCCATCTGTTTGATATGTCTTTCTCATCAAGTAAGATTACACCATTTTTGTTCTTGATACAGCTTCTTCCTTGTGCAAACCGCGACCTATTTGATAATTTCTGTATTTCTTCATGCATATCTCTTGTCATGTGCTTTGCTTCCAAGTCTTCTATTTCCTTGCATTTTGTTTCTATCCACCATTCTTGGATACTTGTTTGCTTGTCTACACATAGTATGTATGTCATTGTCTATTGTTTTATATTCTGGAGTGTTTTTTTGCTTTCTTTCTTTCTGCCATTTTACTCAAGATGTCATCTGTCATCCAAATTTGATTTTTCTTAGGCTCCTTTTTAGGTAAATTTGCATTTGCTGATTGTATGCTTGTTTTTAAGCATTCCCATTTTGTGGTTACTTTTTCTTCTGGGTTTTCTCTTCTATACTGCTCCATGCTTTCTGTCAGTAACTGTTGATATTTATTTTTGACGTCGATTAGATATTTTTGTTTTATATCTGGTTGTTTTAGTGCTGATATTTCTATCTGGGGTTCCATCTGTTTCCTGTTCTTTTCAGCTTTATATTTACTTTGATAATGACCGGATTATGCTCTGAATTTATGTCGGCGCCAGGATGACACATGTGGCACTTGTGACATTGTTCTTAAATCTATGTTTTATCATGATATAGTCAATTTGATTTCTTGTTACATCTTCTGGGCTTTTCCATGTGTATAATTTCCTTGGGTGGTGTTCAAAAAAGGTGTTACATATGACCAGCTGGTTTTCTTCACAGAACTGGATAAGTCTGTCTCCTCTATCATTTCTTGTCCCTAATCCATAAAGTCTTACAATTTCTTGTATTTTCCTTTTCCTACTTTTGCATTCATATCACCCATTACTATCAACACATCTGTAGATTTTACTGGTTTAAGTGTGTGTTGTAGCTCTTCATAGTATTTCTTACTCGCTATGATCTTTAGTTGGTGCATAAGTTTGTAAGATTGATATGTCGAATGGCTTTGCTCTCATCTTTAGTAACATCATTCTGTCATTGTGTGTCCAGTATCCACATACATATTTTTCTAACTCCTTCATTATCAACATTCCTACTCCTCTTTCATGTTTTTCTCCTCCTGAGTGTATAAGCATGTATTGGTCTCTTTTTATGTAGCCTGTATCCAATAGTCTTGCCTCTGCAACTCCCAGTATATCGAGTTTCATGTCTTTTGCCTCTAATATTAGATTGTCAAGCTTTCCTTCTCCGTTTAGAGTTCTAACGTTCCATGTTCCTATTTTTAGGATCGTTGTTACGTACATTTATTACCTACGGGGGTAGTCTTCGGTCCTGCCAAATGTACGCACCAGTTTTATATAGTTATATTATTTGTGCGTTCGATTGATTCACGCACTGACGTGCACAATGCTGTGTGAGTTGCTTTGGTCGCACGTGTAACCTAGTTGAGTAGTTTCTGACGTCATGTAAGGGGCAGCTCGGACCATATTTATGTCCGCTGTGTTATCCTTTGATTTTGGCAAATTTGAAGAAGCCATCAGTTGTATTCGTATCTATTGGTCTTCATGGCGAAGCCAATAGTGGAAGTATGAAGTAAGTGTCGCCCCATTTCTTATGGCAAGTTTGATTATGTAAATTAAAGTATCAGGCCGCTCCTATTAATGGTCTAGCGGGAATTCATCGGAGATGACATTCCTAGAATTGGACACACGGAGTCGATAGCCTTTGGAATCTTTTCGTAGAGGGAGAATCCATATGTGGAATCAAGTTAATGAATATATATATGCTTCACATGTTTAATATGCCGTTTTACCTATGCCAAAGTCGTGGCATGGATACCGAGAGGTTAGCCAAGATGAAACACTAACCTGGTTGTATTGTTATATCTGCCTTTGTTTGGATTGGATATGCTATCTAAGAATTTTATGAAGAAAGTCTGGGATGCTTACAAGTATGATATAAATTATTGCTCCGTGAGAATGAATCCGTTTGCCTTAATAAACGTCCTTGGGAGAAGGTCAACGGACGTTAATACCATGTCTGTTATATGGTAATGGAAGTGATCCTTAGTCACTGGAATATAAGAGAACTTAACTGTTAGAGAATCTACAACAACTATTAACAGTGATATTAACATTTTGACGTATGATCTTCGCATCTGTAACTATGATTGTCCTGTTCCACTTCGTTGGTGTCACGTCAATAAAATATATGTACAGTAATCACCGACTTGTGTGCTGCCAATACTTGCCCAGTTCACCCAATTCAACGATACTTGTTGGAATTTTCGTTTCAAGAACATTGTTGACATTCATTCCGTTTTAACCATTCGTGTTTCAATTTACCTCTTCACTGAACTCAACGATAAAATGGAGTCAACAATCGTCCTACTAGTTTTTAGGTGGTCTTACTCAGAATGCTCCCTTTCAACAGAATTTGAGGAACACTCGTCATTATATACTTCCTTACTCATTAGAGGAGTTGCCTCTTCCCTGTTAATTTGTACAGTAGATTCTTCCCCAGGGGACAGAGAGTTCTCTACATATCGGTTGTTATCTTTTGGTTGTGATCTCATTACATTCTGTAGGATGTACGTGGTAAGGCCCAAATCTCTTCCACGGTGGCTAGCCTTTGTCTTTTTCTATGCCCAACACGCCTCTAGTGCGCCACGCACTTTCCTGTTCCGCTTTGCGAGCCGTTGATCTTCTTAAATTCCTCCTGCCTCACTCACCGTCTCAGTCTTTGTGTACTAGGGATGGACATTCCCTTGAGTAAGATTACTCCTACTCCACTCATGTAGTTTAGCCAGTCAGCCAAGACTGTTGCCCGGGATGTGGCCACCGCTGTACACAAGTGGTATTCGTGGAGACATACATATATATAATAAGAGGTAATTATATTGATTGCTTTTAAAAAGGAAATATGGCAAAAATAGGTTATGACACAGTTAAAAAAATAAACTAATCAGATAGAAAGCTTAGCTGTTACTGAGCTAGGAGCTTATAATTACATTCCCTATTGCTTTGATTCTCAGTATAGTAGATATATTTTCAAACATTCCTTTACAGTTACCGTAAAGAACACCCTGACCAGAAACAGAGTCATGATGACTATCAGGATGCTGATGACCAATGGGTATTTAATTGTTTTCTACTCTCATAATTAATTAATCTGTTACTTTTAATTGGTTATGGTCTTTTTTTCTTTTTTTTTTAATTAAAATTTTTTTTTTTTGCTGCTTGTTTGATACTCCTTGTAGAGGAAAGTAAATTGGACAACATTTCATTATTCCAATATTTTTTTTCTCAAATCTTTTCATATACATCTGTTTGTTTATTGAGGTCCTCCATCAGGATTTTGTAAGTGTTATTGTCTGGGAGTCTGGAAATTCTTGTAACGTGTTATTATATATTTTTTTCATATCAGATGCATTATTAGTAGGTAAGTGAGCATGGATCATGTTCCTTGTAATATTTTCTATGCTGTTCCTTGTAATACTTACTGTGTTGTTATTATTCGTGAACATTACAGCTTCTCAGAACAGATGTTTTGTCCTTTTTCATATTTGTATGTTGGATTACATTATTGTTTTTCTCTCTCTGTGTGCTGCTTATAAGACTTTTTACTGATTGCCAGTCTTGCTGACAGCCTCATTTTCCTGTTTTACCTATTCTGTTTAGTTCACTTCATGTTTATTGGTTTATATTAGTTTATTGCTGGGCTAATTGGATAATCTTTCAGCATTCATGGTTTCCATTTTCTGTTCCTTCTTTAGATGTCCATTTCTTTTTTGTCTATGGTTTTGTAACTTAACAACAAGAGATATGGTTCACAACCAGACGATAGTCATGACCTCAAAACCCAGACCTGAGTAGAACAGTCCCAGTTACTGTGGTTTGGCCATGTCTGCAGAACGGGAGAAAATCAGCCATCATGACAAATATGGGAAACTAAGAGCCAGGGATCCAGACCTTCCCAACAAAAAGGACAACATCAACAACCTTCGACGTGTGGAGCAGAGCACAATCTTCCAGCTTAGAACAGAACACACCAGACTCAACAAGCACTTAAACAAATTAAACCCCACACGTGAGCCTAATTGCCGTAACTGCTCCCATCCATATGAGACAGTTCAACATGTGCTGACTCTCCATAGAAAGAAGAAAGCTGTTACCGGGCTCCCCAACAATCACAGATACTCTATACAGCACCACTCAACAGCTACAGAACACGTACAAACTCTTCAACTTGGCATTGGCTGTGAAAGAGCGACAGGCTCAGCAACGCTAGTTAATGAACAACAACCTTAGATCATTTGTTATTTATTGTTTGATTTTCTTGCCAAATACTTTTAGTGAGAAAATCTTTGATTGTTGAAGAATGATGTCCATTATATACTTTCTTTATGCACACATCACATTTCATCCTTTGAAGGAAGCAGTTTCATGCTGTTTCTTTCACACCCAGGCTTCTCCTTCCTATTAATAACCATATTAGCACTTTCAGTTGACTTATATTTGTATTTTATTTTAAAGTTTCAATCTCAGAATGAGAAGGAAATGAAGCAGATCTTCGATGGGCAGAATGTGATTAATTCAGTGCTTAAAGAACTGAATAGAAAGTTGGATGAGCTGATGGGTAGACAGGAGATAGTAATATCCAGGATCAATTCAGTACAACTTGGCCAAGGTCAGCCTCCTCAGGGGCAGCAACAGGTAAGAGATACCAAATCACTAGAATCTTAACCAAGAGTGTCCACCGTGTCATAACAGAACACTGTCAGACATACAGATTAATTCATCTTGGAAGATATTGATCATTACCTTATCAATATGAGATTGAAGAGCAGTTTTGCATTTCTCGGATTTTAGCAAAAGGTCCAACTGTGAATCATATGGATCAATTTATTAATATGAGGTATCTTAATTGTTAATGTGGCCCAAAATTAAAAGACGATATTTAAAAGATTAACCACATTGTTCTAGTATTTTAAGGCAGAGCTGCCCATAACAACTGGTTTTATAAAGACCTGTGAACAGTTTTGGCAACAACCAGTAATTTTCAAGCTACAGCTTTAAAAAGAATTGGTTTTTGTAAAGTTTATAACATTACAAAGCAATTCTTGTTCTGTAATTCTCAGGATAAGATAAATAAAAGGAGATGGAGACAGACGTGGACAGACCTTGAATACACATCAGAGGACACTAAAGATTGGCTATTATTATTTTTAAAATTATAATTTACCGATAATTTCCTATTGTACCTTTTTGCTCCGCAGTGAATATGTGTAGTTATGTCCAGTTTCGTAGAAGTTAGGGTTAGGATTAGGGTTAACACTAACCCTAACCCAAATCCTAAACCTAACCCTAATCCTAACCCTAACTGCTACGAAAGAACACTTAACTACACATATTCACTGGGAGCAAAAAGGTACGAGTAATAGGAAATTACCAATTTACCTTCATCTTTGTATATTATTGCATATTTTGAGTGAACTCGTTTTTACTCAACAGATTGTTTTTATCAATTTAAATCTTGCATATCTTGGGAAAGCTATTTAATTTAATTTCTATTTTGCAGGTTGGACAACAGAATACTGGCAGTATACAAAGACATGAAGTTGATAGACTTCTCAGTAATCAGAACAGCCTACTACAGCAGCTGGGAGATTTAAAGTATGCTGTCCATATTCTTAAAGGGCATGATATTGTTTCTTATGCTTTTTAGTGCCAGTTGTAGAACAACAAAGTTAGAGATTCTTTAGCTATGCAAGCTGAACGCAGTTATCATTAAAATGTTTCAAATTCTGCAAGAAAAATTACTGAAGAGTTTATAGTGGACTAACTATTATTTTGAAAGCTCTAATGTGAAATGGTGGGTCAGTTTGAGTGCCTTGATGATATTGTGAGCTAATGACAATCCTAGCGGAAAAACCTATTAGTCACAGAAACTGAAACAGTTTCTGAAAGAAATAATAATAATAGCCCCTTCAGTCATAACTGACTATGGGAATGCGCCCCTGAGGTGGCAGCCCTCAGCTGCTTATTTTCCTGGTGCTCCTTTCGACGTTTTCTCCTCACCTCTGCTTCTTGTGTGAGCCTCTCTTCGCCCAATCTGAGGTGGCGCCGTAAATAGCATCACCACTTAGTGCGATCGGCAGCTTCATCCTCCCATGTTGCTGGATCCATGTCCAGTGCCCTCATATCTCTCTTGCACACATCTTTGAACCTCAGCTGTGGTCGCCCAACTGTTCTCTTGCCATCTGCTAATTGTCCTTAGAAATCTTTTGGGATGCGACCATCTTCCATGCGGCGAACATGGCCAAGCCAGCGAAGTCTGCGTTGTCTAAGAAGCGTATACATACTTTGAAGGCCAGCACGTGACAACACCTCGACATTTGTCACTTTATCTTTCCACGAGATGCCGAGGATGCGGCGTAGACACCGCAAATGGAAGGTATTGAGCCTTCTTTCTTGCTTAGCATAGGTCGTCCAGGTCTCGCTGCCATATAGGAGTGTGCTGGTGACGCAGGCATTATATACCGCAGCTTTGGTCTTCATTGTGAGTTTAGAGTTTCCCCAAACACGCGATGTGAGGCGGGCAAAGGTAGCTGCAGCTTTGCCAATGCGGCTGTCGATTTATGTATCCAGTGAGAGTTTGTCATTGATGGTAGACCCTAGGTATGTGAAGTGGTGCACCACTGCCAATTCATAGTTATCGATAGTGATAACTGGTGCAGCACCCACATCCTGACTCAGCACATTCGTTTTCTTTAGACTTATTGTGAGGCCAAAGTCCTTGCATGCTTTAGTGAAGCGATTCATCAAGCTCTGAAGCTCCTGTTGGCTTTGAGTGACGACTGCAGCATCACCAGCGAACAACAAGTCTCTTATAGTGCCCCTTCTGATTTTTGTTTTTGCCTTCAGCCTTGAAAGATTAAACAGACGGCCATCTGACCTAGTGTGAAGGCATATTCCTTCAGTTGCATCTCTGAATGCATGTTTCAAGAGTAAGGCAAAGAAGATTCCGAAGAGGGTCGGAGCCAGAACACAGCCTTGTTTAACGCCACTTCGTATATCAAAGGGCTGTGACGTGCTTCAGCATATTGGACTGTTCCCTTCATGCCGTCATGGAATGACTTTATCATTTCCAGCATTTTAGAAGGGCAGCCTATTTTCAGGAGGATTTTAAAGAGTCCATCCCTACTAACCAGGTCGAATGCTTTTGTGAGGTCTATAAAGGCGATATATAATGGTCTTTTCTGCTCTCTTGATTTTTCCTGAAGCTGGCGGAGAGAGAATATCATGTCTGTAGTTGATCTGCTAGCTCGGAATCCACACTGTGACTGGATATATGCGCTCAGCTAACTTGTGTAGTCGCATTAAGATGACTTTGGCAAAAACCTTACCAACAATACTAAGAAGAGAGATGCCTCTGTAGTTATTGCAATCACTTCTGTCTCCTTTATTTTTATACAGTGTTACAATCTTGGCATCTCGCATGTCTTGAGGAATAGTTGTCTCTTCCCAGCACTGGCACAGCATCCTATGCAGGGGATGTAATAGCGTGCTCTTACAGCATTTGATTAAATCAGGAGGAATCCCATCACTGCCTGGTGCTTTGCCAGAGGCCAAGCTATCAATGGGCCTTGCTGAGTTCCTCTATGTTGGTTCGGCATCCAGCTCCTCCATAGTTGGCAGACTGTTGACACCATCAAGGGCTGCAGGCGTAACGGTATTGTCTCTAGCGTAAAGCTCAGAGTAGTGCTCGACCCACCTCTCCATCTGCTTACCCTTATCGGTTAGCTTCTCTCCGCTGATGGTTTTTAGCGGTGCCGTCTTACTTTTATGGGGGCCAAGTGCTTTCTTTATACCGTCATACATTTGTCTAATGTTGCCTGTTTGCGCTGCGATCTGGATGCTCTCACTGAGCTGGAGCCAGTAGTCATTTGCACAGCGTCGAGCAGTTTGTTGAACTTTGCTTCTCGTAGCCCTCAGGATCTGTAGGGTTCTGGCACTCGGTGAACGTTTGTATTCATTCATAGCACTGCGCTTAGCTTCAATGACAGGTGCCATCACATCTGATGACACATCAAACCAGTCATTTGACTTGGCTGTTTTCTTACCAAAGGTGGCAAGTGCAGTACTTTGAATGGTGTTCCGTAGATGCTCCCAGTTCTCTGTAATAGTATCACCATGCTGAGGGCTACTGAGCACTTTCTCGAAGGTCGCAGTGAAATTGAGCGATCATTGAAAAGGTCTGACATCTTGCTGGTATCAATGCGTGGTTTCCCTTCATGTCTGACACGATAGAGTTTTCTTGGTTGTGCTCTGATTTTGCAGCAAACCAAGGAGTGATCTGTATCACAGTCTGCACTATGGTACGAGCGCGTGGAGAGCACAGACCTGAGGAGTGGCCTTCTGACGAGAATCAGGTCAAGTTGGTGCCAGTGCTTGGATCGTGGGTGTCTCCATGACACCTTATGCTGGGGTTTTGTCTGAAAGTAGGTGTTGGTCACGCAGAGGTCATGGTGGACGCACAACTCTAAGAGCCGTTGTCCATTTTCATTCATCTTGCCAATACCAAACCTGCCCAGACATGAAGGCCATGAAACATTATCGGGCACCCACTCTAGCGTTAAAAAGTCACCAAGGAGAACAAGCTGTTCTTGCCTAGGTGTGCTTTTGATAATTGCTGTTAGATTCTCGTTAGAACTCATCTTTAGCTTCTGAGGCAGAGTACAGAGTAGGAGCATACACACTGACAAGGGTGATGGGACCTGTGCTAGTTTGCAGGCGGAGCGTTAACAGGCGTTCTGATCCATTCTCGCCTGGTTCAACCATTTTAGTTAGCGATTTTTTGACCGCAAAACCTACTCCGTGTTCTCTAGCTTTATTAAGATCTTTCCCTTGCCAATAAAATGTGTAGTCCTTCTCGCTCACCGTTCCAGAGCCCGCCAGGCGCGTTTCCTGAAGTGCAGCTATATCCCCCTGAAGTCGTTTAAGCTCATCATTAATTATGGCTGTCTTCCTTACATCGTTTACATCCTGTAGGTTTTCGGATAGTCCAGTCAACATAGTCCGGACGTTCCAGCATCCCAATCTGAGAGTTTGCTTATTTCTATTTTTTCGATAATTGCTTGGTGCAAAATTTTCTGTCCACAGTTCGGGTTTGACCCTAATCCCCATGCACCCAATGGGGAAAGCAGACAGTGGCGGGACAACACCTTATTGACTGGGGGCTGCCCAGCTTGAAGCGGGCGGTAGCTGTCCAGTGAGATACTAGAACCTCTCCCACTGTCGGAAGTAGCCCCTGGCGCCATGCCCTACGCCAATTGGGCAAAAAGCTTATAACCGGTAACTGCTACTTCCCGTGTTTTGCCGACACCTATAGGGTGAAGCTGGAGTGTCCTCTCCAGGGCGCGAGCTTGGGCACAGTTATATGGAGATCAAGCTGTTGCCCATGCAGCATGTTCCCCCTCTCCACACAGCCGGTAGATCCAAAGGAACGGCAGTAGCCGATACAGTTTGGTACCAGCCATGTCGCAAGGGTATGTGAAAGAAATACAGAATAGAAATCAGTGGAGAGCAACTTGTTCAGCCATATGTTCCACGGGGAACGGAAAGGAATGATGATGATAATGAATGTTTACTCAGTTTATTTTCTTTTATTATTAAATATTACCCATACTGGTTTTATAAAACTTCTGCAAGCTAATGTGTTTCTTGTTCTTTCCAGGTCTATCATTAATGACATTCAGCACAAAGCTAACACCATCCAAAGTCAGAGTCATGGTGCATCTGGTCTAACTGATCAAATGGCTATACATGAAATAAAAGATAAAGTTAATAATGTTGGGAATGATGTGAAGGCCTTATTGAGTAAGCCACCGGTGAGTGAGAAAGTTGTAAATAGAAAACAGTGAACATAGGGAATTTTAGGTTTTGATGTACTTCATTTTTATACTGTCAGTATGAATGAATTGCAAATAAGATTGCTAACATTATAATTATGCATTAGTGAAAAACATGGTTGTTGTTATATCTGCTTTTCTCATGCTGCTATTCATTCATTTTGAATAGTGAACACATTTTTTTTTTCAATTTAATGATTCTTCTTCTTCTTCTTGCGATCGCATCTTTGATGATTACACCGTCATACGAGTTCTCATGATGAATTCGACTGTTGTTTGAAGTTCCTCTTTAACTCCATATAGCTTTGAGTTTAGTGTTGAGTCATTGGGCCAGTATATCTTTCTTAACTGGTCATACAGAGGACAGTCCTGTAGAACATGCTCAGCCGTTTGTTCGTTTAATCCACATGTGCACAGTGGTGAAGCAGATAATCGTAGCTTGTGCATGTGTTTATTCAGTTTGTTATGCCCTGTCCTGAGTCGAAAAATAGTTATCTGTCCCTGCCGGTCGAGAGTGTGATAGTCGTCTTTGGGTTGGTTCTGTTCTCTTCTGATAGTCTGGATAGCTCTCTTTTTCTCAAAGTATGTGACTTCATTATCTTCTTGTTCACATTCTCCTCCCTTTTTTGCAAGTTTATCTGCCTTTTCATTTCCGGGTACACCACAATGAGATGGTACCCACTGAAGTATGGTTCTCTTTTTGGCAGCTACCTTGTTTAGTTCATTTCTCAGATGCGGGAGTTTACCACCCTTGAGAGCTTGCAGGAAAGACAGTGCATCTGTGAGGATGACTACCTGGTGGCAGTCAGAGTTGGTGTTATAAATCATATTTGCAGCTTGCTCTAGAGCTTGAACCTCAGCTGTATAGTTGGAACAGAATTTACCAGTGGGAATGTGCCTAGTCTCATAGTGGTTGTCAGGATATGAGATAAAGATACCGGCACCTCCATTCCTAACAGCATTAGTTGCTGATCCATCTGTATAGGCATGTATCCATGATTGATCGGGATAGTTTTCTTGGATCATACTCAATGTAGCAGTTCGTTTTTGCAGATCATTATACTCACATCCACTTGTGAGACCACTGACTGATGTATTAATTTGGAGGGCACTGCTGGCCTGCTCCCATGGTACAGGGTATAGGGTGGGCTTCAGTGGCGTTGTCTTCATGGATAGGTCTTCTTGATGCTGTCTTATAAGTCTTTTTCCCCGATGCACAAAGCTGCTACGCTTTAGACGTCCCAATGCCAGATCATCTAGTCTTGCCTTCATTGGGTGCATTGGCATACTGTTGTACTTTTCCATCTGGATCATGGTTTTTTTGTCTCTTCTATGGGACAGTGTCTGTAATCCAGCAACCTTCTGCATCTCTGTTATTGGTGTAGTTTTCATGGCTCCTGTAATGAGCCTGAGAGCTTGATTTTGCACCTTGTCCAAAGACTGCAGATGTGAGTTAGCAGCTGATGACCATGCTGCTGAGCTAAACTCTAAGTGTGGTCTTATTACTCCATTATAAATCTTCTTTTGATTTCGTTCATTTGCTCCCCAGTTGGTACCTGCTAATTTTCTGAGTATGCCTAGTCGTCTTCGGGCCTTTCCTTCTGCATTTTCAATATGCTTATTCCATGTAAGCCTTTGGTCAAATGTCACCCCAAGATAGGTGGGGTAGCTTTCTTCCTTGATCACGGTTGTCCCTAGGTGTATGTTAGCTGATTTGTCCTTGGGGGCGAGGGAGAACAGTGTTGTGGAGGTTTTGTCTGTGTTTATTGTGATATGCCATTTCTCTGCCCATGACACTAGCATGTCTGCTGCCCGCTGCATTCTATAATTTGCTGTGGTGACATTTTCATCAGCGCACCAGAGTACTAGGTCATCTGCATATAAGGCAGCTTTCACTCCTGCAGGGAGATCTTTCACCAGGTCATTGATGTAAACAAGGAAGAGCTTACATTTCCCGTACTTTTGCTCCATAGTATGGGTATTGTGATGGCTTCTCTCCATTACTTGGGGTACCGTTCCTTTCAACCAGCTGTGGTTGAATATCTCAAGCAGTTTTGTCTTTGCTGCTGAGCTCAGATTTACTAGCATTTCGTTGCTGATTTTGTCTGGGCGGGGTGACTTTTGAAACTTAAGCTTGGAAATAGCCTTCTGTAGTTCTCCTAGTGTGATGGGTTCCCTCATTGGGGCAGGAGTATCTGTCTGTCCCATGGTTGCCAGTATTTCTTTTCTTATCTCTCTCTGATGGTCTATGTTAATGGGTAAGTTGCTTTCTGAACTGTATCTTCTAGCAAACAAGTCTGCAGCTTGTTTTCCTCTGAAAAGTTTGCCACCTTCATCCAATGTGATAGTCTGCCTTGGTGAGGAACGCTCTTCATTTAGAGACTTGACTAATCTCCAAAGTTTCCTGCCGTCTTTCTCAAGGTTCAGCGATGCCGTTTTAGTTCTCCAGCTTTTCCGTTTTTCTTCTAGCTTTGTTCTCTGAAACTCTGCTACAGCCTTTTTCCATTTGTTGTGAGTTTCAAGTGAAGGCTGAGACTCTGCGTCCTTTCTAGCCCTGTCCATAGCTTCCTGACGTTCTTGGAGTGTGCTGGACCAGTATGGTATGTAGTTACGCCGGCATCCTTTGGGAATGGTTTCTTTTGCAGCTTGTAGTATGCATCTGTTGAAGTCTTCTACCACTTCATTAATGTCTCTGTTCTGTACCTTGAGGGTAGACAGCAGCGTGTTCACCTGATGCCTGAATAAACCCCAGTTGGCTTTTTTGTAGTTCCATCTTGTAATGGCTGGGCCTGTACTGAGAGTTGCACTCTGGACAGTAAGAAAGATTGGGCGATGGTCGCTTCCCCCTAGTTGGTCTCCTACTTCTCTACTAATAGATCCAGCTATATCTGGTGTGGAGAAGGCAAGATCTGGTGTTGAAGTTGTGTGCCATCCTCTGGAGTAGAAGGTAGGAGTATCTGTGGCATTATTGACTAGGATTAGGGAGTGATCATCTTGCCAAGTTTCAACCTCTTCACCTCTGTGATCCAGATGGTTATAGCCCCAGCTCTGGGAGTGGCTATTAAAGTCTCCAACTGCTATAAAGTTGGTGGCTGGTACCTGTATAGAGCTGAGACTCAGGGGTTTGTTGTTCGGACAGTAATAGTTCAGGAGTTCTATTTCCATCTTGTCTACCTTTATCTGCAACAGCTGATATTCTGCTCCATCCATGAAGGTTTTCCTTTCGTGTGCAGGAATGTTATTCCTTACAAGAGTAAGTACTCCTCCTTTTCGTCTATCTTTTCTGTCGGATCTGAAGAATTGATATCCCCTTATTTTAAAGGTTTGATCTGCTTTCAAGTGAGTCTCTTGGATACAGCAAACACTGACTTGCTTCTCATACAAGATGTTTTCCAGCTCTGTCTTTTTGCTGTATCCAGCCTGCTTGCTGTTTACTCCCTCTGCATTCCAGTGCATCATGACAAGTGGCACTCTGGGTTTCTCTTTTTCTGTTTTGTTTTGGTCAGTAGTTCTCCTCCGCCGTCTGCTGACTCCACAAGACGGTCTAGAGGGTCCTCCAGTAGCTGAGGGTGGGCTCTGTCGAGGCTCAGAGCCCGGCACTGCACCTGCCTGGTGGAGCTCCACAGGGCGAGCACCAGTACGAGATTTATTTGACAGTGTACTCTCCATAGAAAAAAAAGCGAGTTGCGTGATACTGTGGTTTCCGGTGCGCCTTCTGGCCCAGTATCTACGACTTTAGCACCTGTTCAACGGGAGAGTGGGCTCATCCCTAATCTGTTTATGTTCCCAGTAGTAGACTATTCGCAAGCAGCCTGGGGGTGTCACTGCTCTGCGCGGACCTTGTTTACCGAGGTGGCGTCCGAGCTCGTATGGTGAAAATATGGTTGCATTATCTTCAAAAATAGACCTGTCTTTCCCGAGGCTTTTCTGCCATCCTGCAACTTTGAGTTAGGGAGTTCTGAGCTCCAGTCTCTTTCCCAAGCATTTTATCCTGGCCTGGCACGCATACAGAGGACCCCACTTCTGGTTCTAAGTTAGCAGTTGGGGATAGATGGGGTGGCACACTGTGCATCCCCCGTCATCCAGGGGGGCTCTCCATCTATGCAGAGCTTGCACAATGCTGTGCTCTGGTTCTGGGTTCTCCCAAGGAATCCTCACGTCCTGCACAGAGCCACTTCTAGATACCTACCACCTGCCATCCCTCCACTGTAGAATCTCCTGCATGCGGCCATCCAGTCAAGAGCCAGTATTAAGTCTGGTGCCCATGTGATCCCCCCAAGCCTAGTGTGAAATGCTGGTTCTCAACATGCTGCAACACAGGAGGGATTGTGATGCTCAGCCATCTCTCTCAACTCTGCACCGATAAGTTACATCGGGGACTTAACTGTGCCTCAGTACTGGGAGGCTCCGTTTCCGGGTACACCACACACAGCCAATTGAGGAACGGTCGTCGTGGGCGTGTCTTCAGTAGGGAAGTTGTGGAGTCTTCCTGTCCATGTTCTTGCACATCCTAACACTGTCCGCAAGACATCGGAGGTTTGGAGAGTGGCCTTCTCTGCTTTTTTGAGTCGGGGTGGGCTCCCCGAGCAAGTCTTGATGGGGATCGGGATGTGTCCACGCGCCAGTGGGCCCAGCATCGGCCGCATCTGATGGAGGACTTGCTCTGCCAGGTTTGAGTTAGTAAATTCCAACTTTGTCATCTTCATGGCATTGTGATGCTGGGGTGCCTGTGGATTTCCTGCCACCCCGGGTAGAAGCCAGAAGTGTACTGTGTCAGCTCTTGGGGAGATAAAGGGGGTGTTTCTGCATCTCCTTGAGATACGTAGCCAAGGTAGGGCTCACAGTGCTCATTCCCCGCCACCAAATTGCCTGCTGGTTACGCCGAGTTCTCCGAGGCTCTAGGCATGTGACCAAGAGTTGAAGGCAATAGGATCGTCACGTCCTGAGTCTCTGTGCCTGTACGATGGGTTCCGTTCTTCAGGAAGCAGTCCACACTCGTTCCCACTTCTAAGACTTGTTCAGTATCCATCTGGCTCCTTCCCACCCACAGAGGGTTTGTACGGTGTAGTGCACCAGTTTTATTATCGAGGTTTGCTCCTCTAGATCCGTTGTGTTTAGCCTGAGGATTCGCACCCTCAGTTACCAGGACTACCTCGAGGAGGGTGTGGCTCTTCACCACGCACAACGATCTTGGGGTATGAGAGGTTTTGCTAGGCCAAGAGACTGACACCGCAATGGTCGCTCCTTTCATGAACAAGAATTCACTAGGCCTAGGGTGAAGCAAGGGGGGAAACCCACTACCCACAACACCAACACATCATACCCCCTGTCTGTAAAAGACTGCCCCAATTTAATGATAAACATGAGAATGACCTTTGGAACAGGAATTACTAAGACTAAAAATGTAGCCAGGTAATGTTAAAACTACCTTCATGAATTATTTTTTGTCCTAGTGGGAAGGGCTTTGCCACTTATAATATCTGTTGAAGTCCTTGTTGTGACATTGATCTAGGACAGGAGTGGTAAACCTTTTTGAGAGCTTGTGCCAAACTGGGTGATGATCTTCTAAAAAAATTCTCTCACCATCACACAATTTACCTTTTCAACTTCATTGAACTGGAAATTATTTAAAAAAAAAAAAAGATGAAGAAATGACTCGTACAAAGTCATTCGTCCAAATAGTTCCTTTTTTAGATATGGCCTTCCTTCTTTGATTATTGGTAGCATACTTATTGCCTCAAGTGAGGCTCATAGATACTTGAGAGTTGCCAAATACTTTCACATTATTTGCATGAAATATTTTTGTTGGAAGAGTTTCATACGGTATGCACTTCAACTATTCAACTTTTGTTGTTTTATTATTGCATAAAAACCAAGCGCTGACTGTTTTATTTTAGCAGATACAAATTAATGACATTGGTGTAAAAATAAATTAACTAGCTGATAACAAAAATACACATAAATAATAATAATAAATGCTGATGTGTATACTGGGACCTCTACACCCCATGGTAGCTAGTAAAGTAAGCATATACTAGGCCTGCCAGGATTTCACATTTCTTGCAACTGGAGCCAAGCCGGCTGACTTCTCCTGTGAGAATTATTTAATAATTAATGGGGTTTTGGGGCCAGTATTTGTTTGTTTGTTTGTAACCAGGACCATTTTAAAAAAAAAGAAAGGACAACATGAAACAGTAACAAAAAAAAACATACAAAAATGGAATGCTTATGCAGAATAAAAGGATTAAAATAATACGGCAAAATCACAGTTGGATGAACTGAATACCAGTGGAGCAGCAGGATGTTAGAAAAAGATGTAAGTAGTTGAGTGGACACATATTGAGGAAGGTCATCTGCTAGCATGAAGTCATCTTTCTGAATCCCTCAGAATAAAAGAATTAGAGGAAGACAACAGAACTCATGGAGAGGAGAACCAGAGGCAGAAATAAGGAGGGCAGTTTAAGATATGGAAAGAACTGAAGCTGATTGCACAGAATGACATGATTTGAAGAGATTGGTTGAAGGCCTGTACTCTACAGGAATAGAAATGCCAAGAAAGACTCCTTTCTGCTGCTGGCTGTCATGACTGAGTACAGTGATTCTCTAGATCAGCCCACCTGTGTTGTCTTCCGCATTCAGTTGATTTGACTGTTCTTGACCAGGTGTAGCTGTATTACTCCTTCAGGACTCAAGAATGTTATGAGAGGGTCTTAACTACAGTCTCAGTCTGTTGTGACTTGGCCCTAGGCTGCTTTATTTTTTTTAGCAAAATCAAAATTGAATCCTGCATTCCATTTCTTGATCATTGTCGTACAGTATCCTACTTTTATCGTGTTTGTGCTTTTTCTTATCCTTGTCTTCTTTCATCTACACGCTGTCATTGAATTTTTATTATTGTCACAATACACAGTTTTAGCCATGCCAACCTGAAAAGAGATAACAATAATCTCTTGAATAAACAAAATGTGTTTCACATTTGATTTTAACATCTGGATGTATTCGCTAGTTTCTCCAATCAAAACACTCCTGATGTGGAAGGTAACTAAACCAGCCCGAGTGACCCTAGGAATGTTTATTTTACATTGGTATTCTGATCTAGGCCCAGAGTGATCCCAGGACTGTTTATTTTATACTGCTCAAAAAAAGTTAAAGGCCACTTTCAATTTTTAGGTCATTTCAACTATGCTGTTTTTTTAAAAACCTGAACACTCAGTCAAAAAAGTTTTGCTGCATTTTGTTGCAAGCTTAAACAATGTTTGTTAATCTGACAATAAATCAAATCTGCGTTACGTGTATGTACCTCCAAGGTCAATCAAATGTACGTGGTGGAAAGGGAAATAATGCATGTTTGAAAATGCTTCCTATGGCAAAGCCTGTTGATAACATTGCTGAAATTTGCTTTTCACGTGCAAGTCGTGACTATAGTGAACACATTTCACCCACTTTTCGGAAAGAACGGGCAATGGGTATGTTTGTAACATTTACCATTTTAGCCATGGCTCAGCTAAGACGCTTGACCAATGTTGACAGATGGAGAGTGATGGCATGGCTGCAGGATGATGTAGGGCTGTGAGAAGTTGCTAGGAGATTAGGAGTTGCCCACTCTGTCATACAAACTCTGCGTGATCGTTATAATGCAACCGGCAGTGTCGCAGAACAACGCAGGTCAGGACGTCCAAGGTCTACCACAAGACGGCAAGACACGCTGAGCCATGGCTAAAATGGTAAATGTTACAAACATACCCATTGCCCGTTCCTTCCGAAAAGTGGGTGACATGTGTTCACTATAGTCACGACTTGCACGTGAAAAGCAAATTTCATCAATGTTATCAACAGGCTTTGCCATAGGAAGCATTTTCAAACATGCATTATTTCCCTTTCCACCACGTACATTTGATTGACCTTGGAGGTACACACACGTAACACAGATTTGATTTATTGTCAGATTAACAAACATTGTTTAAGCATGCAACAAAATGCAGCAAAACTTTTTTGACTGAGTGTTCAGGTTTAAAAAAAAACAGCTTAGTTGAAATGACCTAAAAATTGAAAGTGGCCTTTAACATTTTTTGAGCAGTATACATAGGTATTCTGGTTTAGGCCCAGACATGTAAAATGTCAATCCTCTTAAAGGCTCAGCAACAAACAATATCCACCAGGTGCAGTAGACTTTGCTCAATCACGCTAACATTTTTACGCCTCGCCAAGCCAGCCGAGTAAGCAGAAAGACTTCTCCCCACGACATCATTGCACATGGACCAGAAAACCACTCCTTTTGCATCACAGAACATTGCAACAATCAACAGTGTTTGATCCAATCAATACCCTTTAGCTCCCCAAGGAGCATAGGCCTTCAACAAACACATGCCAAGTCCTCCTGTCACGTGCCATCTGCTCAAAGTCTTTCCATGTTTTCCTCATCATTTTCACTTCTGTATCTAGCTCTCTTCTACGTGTGTTTTTGGTCTACCTCTGCCTCTCTTTTTCTGGGGATTCCAGAACAAGGACTGCCTTGTAATGCTATCAACAGGTTTCCTCAATGTGTGTCCTATCCATCGCCAGCGTCTTCTTCTCCACTCTTGTTCCACAGGCACTTGTCTGGCTCTTGTCACATTTGTGACTTTGTCATACCATTTCAATCCTTCTATTCTTCACAAGCACCCGTATATGAAAGTTTGTAGCCTTTTGGTTGTTGTTCTCTATGTTACAGAGCCATACAATAGGACTGACTTTACATTTGAGTTGAAGATTCTTATTTTTGTGTTGGACTTGATTTCTCTTGATCTCCATATGTTTCCCAATGCGATGTTTTTGTATTCTTATTTTGATATCATTGTCTGTCCCTCCAATTTTGTCTAAATTGCTGCCAAGATATGTGTACAATTCTACATCTTTTAGTGGTGTTTCTTCAAGTTCGACCTTGTTATCATTTCTTGCATTTATTCTCATTATCTTTGTCTTTTCCCTGTGTATTTTCAGACCCACTTGTTGTGATCTCACCAAGTATTTTTATTTAGTCTTGCATCTGAGTGTTCGATTGCATGGGTAGAAATATCTCGCCCCTTATATCGCATGATAGCTTACACCTGCCCAAAACACGGCAGATGATTGGCTGAGTTGGGGAATTTGCTGAAAATCTTGCAAATGTAGCCAAGACATAAGTACTAGGGGAAACTTATATTCGTATATTCAGCACCTTTTACATGATAGTGATGCAGAGTTAGATTTCCCAAAGTCCTGCGCACATTTGCACATTCATATTATTGGATAAATTATATTTGTTCTTCAAGAAGAATTTCTTTCACTTAACACATAAGAGCAGACCTTTTAAGTCGCACAAGTAACCTGAAGCAACTGCCAACAGTCTTCTGTTCTATAGCTTTACACGGTTATATTACATGACAAGATCGCCAGATGACTATACGCAAGGAATCTAAATGTTTTAAGAAGTATACTATATCCTACGTGCTACTCAAATTCTGCATGTGCATTATATACAGTATCTTATGTCGGTTATCTGCTACAGTAGTTGTACATAATAGAGATCAGCCACACTGAAATGAGACATACTACTCTGAACAGCCATTGCTCATCATATTGTGTGATCATACGAATACAGCACATCATCGAAATAATAATAGCCCCTTCAGTCATAACTAACTAAGGGAATGTGCCCCTGAGGTGATAGCCCTCAGCCCCCCCCCCCCCTTTTCTGGTGTTCCTTTCAACAATTTCTTTTCTCATCTGCTTGTTGTGAGAGCTTCTTTTCGCCCAATCTGAGGTGGCACCATAGAGAGCATCTCCACTTGATGTGATCGGCAGCTTCATCCTCCCAGGTTGCTGGATTTATGTCCAGTGCCTTCATGTCTCTCTAGCACACATCTTTGAACATCAGCTGTGGTCGCCCAACTGTTCTTTTGCCATCTGCCAGATGTCCATAGAAGATATCTTTAGGGATGCAACCATCTTCCATGCAGCAGACATGGCCAAGGCAGCATAGTCTGCGCTGTTTAAGCAGCATTTATGTGCTTTGAAGGCCAGCGCGGGACAACATCTCAACATTAGTTACTTTGTCCTTCCACAAAATACCAAAGATGTGGCCTGGACACTGTAGATAGAAGGTATTGAGCATTCTTTCTTGCCTAGCATATATTGTCCATGTCTCACTGCCATATAGAAGTATGCTGATGACGCAGGCATTATATACTGTATCTTTGGTCTTCATTGTGAGTTTGGAGTTTTCCCAAATGCGTTGTGAGGTGTGCAAAGGTAGCTGTAGCTTTGCCAATTCCTGTATCCAAAGAGAGTTTGTCATTGAAGGTAGACCTTGGGTATTTGAAGTGGTGCACCACCGCTAATTCAAAGTTATCGATAGTGATAACTGGTGCAACATCCATATCCTGACCCAGCACATTTGTTTTGTTTAGACTTATTGTGAGGCCAAAGTCCTTGCATGTTGGGTGAAGTGATTCATCATGCTCTGAAGCTCCTGTTGACTTTGAGTGACAATTGCAGCCTCATCAGCAGATAACAAGTCTCTTATAGTGACCCTTCTAATATTTGTTTTTGTATTCAGTCTTGCGAGGTTAAACAGCTGGCCATCTGACCTAGTGTGAAGGCATATTCCTTCAGTTGCATTTTAGAATGCATGTTTGAAGAGCACCGCAAAGAAGATCCTGCAGAGGGTCAGACAGGACGCTGCATTGTTTGATGCCACTGCATATGTCAAAGGGCTGTGATGTGCTTCCAGCATATTGGACTGTTCCCTTCATGTCTTCATGGAATGGACTTTATCATTTCCGGCAGTTTAATGGATATATCATTGGAATATGGACTCATAGAATTATTATTAGTGCATCATGACTCTTAGTATACCGGTATTCTATAAGCATTATTTCATTCCCTAAGGGATTTTAGTTTCATATTTAATTAATTGCACACATGATTACTACTTTTCTGTTATATTTTCTTCTACTATATAATTTTTCATGTTTCCAAACCAGTATCTGTATATATAGCAAATAAACCTTACATAGCCTTGTTGAACTTTAGCTCATCTTTGAATCATTGTATCACTCGTGCTGCCTTTGGTAAGTTTTTACTTATAGCCATAATCCTTCCGTTGGGAAGTGGGATCTCTTTTTGTTGTTGAGATATTAGGGATACAAGTTTTTGTCATGGGAGATTCACAATCATCTTTTCAGGATTCTTCAGATATCTCTATCAAGTGGAGATCATTTGCCTTCTCATTCTCTTCTCTACATCTCTGAAAGTCTCTCTCTTCTTAATGAGCCAGGTTTTGGGAGACTCTGTTATTAATATTTCATAGGTCATAATTACCTGTTCACATGGCATGACAACAATGCATAATACGAGGGACGGTCAAAAAGTAATGCCTCGTAATTTTTAATTTCATTCAATAGGCAAGAAAACATATAAAATTCACATTGAAATGTAGCCCCAAGTCTGAACTTCAAAAATGTATTTCTCAATGTAGTTTCCTTTATTTGTTACAGTTTTTGCCCATCTTCTCACAAGGGCATGTATCCCCGCATGGTAAAAATGTGTGTCTTTTTCCTAAACCACTGGCGTACGGCGCGTTTAAGGGTCTCGGTGTCCTCAAAGTGATGTCCGCGAAGATCTTCTTTTAGTGGTCCAAACAGATGGAAGTCAGAAGGTGCAAGACTGTAAGGGGGATGTGGTAATAATGTCCAGCCAAATTCTGCAATCGCATCAATGTTGCATTTTGCAGTGTGTTGCGTGGCATTATCGTGCAACAGTAGTGCAGTTCTCTGATCTTTTAATGGGTAAAGTCGCCGAAGACGACCTCTAAGCTTCTTCAAAGTTTCAATCTAACGGTCTGCATTCACCGTGTTTCCCTGTTCCAAGAAGTCGAGAAGAATCACACCCTTCTCATCCCAAAACACGGAGGCCATAACTTTCCCTACAGATGGTGAACTTTTGAACTTCTTTCTTGTCGGCGATGTTGTGTGATGCCATTCCATTGACTGCCTCTTGGATTCTGGTTCAAAAAAATGAACCCAAGTCTCATCATCTGTCACAATATTCGATAAAAACTCTTCTCCTTCAGTTTCGTAACGGTGCAGGAGGTTGATGGCTATGGTTTTCCGTGTTTCTTTATGTCTGTCTGTCAACATTCTGGGTACCCACCATGCACAAACCTTTGAATAACGCAGGTCTTTAATGATGTTCTGGACCCTGCTTTTACTAATGGACAACATGGATGAAAGTTCATCCAGTGTTACCCGACGGTCACCACGAATGATGCCATCAACTCGATGAATGTTGTGTGGAGTTACTGCGGTAGACGGACGGCCAGTCCGCTTTGCGTCAGCCATTGAGGATTGACCTACTTCAGCTTCGTCACAACGATGTACCCAACGTCGGACAGTGCTAACATCCACTGTTGAATCTCCATAAACATTCTTCAAACGTTCGTGGATGCGAATTGGGGTCTCGCCTTCAGCATTGAGGAATTCTATGACAACATTGTTTTAACAGAACGTCTTTGGCAGCCATTTTTAAACTGTTACAATGGTGCCACCTGTTACTGAAACAGGTTGGTAATGCTATACAGTGCAGAAGAGTGTTTGAGGAATCCTGATAAATTTACAAATTGCACACCGCTGCAGTATTTACATACATAAAAAATAGGAGGCTTTACTTTTTGACCGTCCCTCGTACTTACCAAGTGGTGGCCTTCAGAGGAAGAGAGTGGTAGCTGTCATTTTGTTTTATGATACAAACTCCAGATTGGAGTACATGACGTCATGCAGTTAACATTTTGTGATGTTGTGTGACAATGGGAAGCCAGGAGGAAGACAGCCGATAGGATAGTCTGGCACTCTCTCTTCCAAACCTCTACACGTCACGGTAGAAGGGGAACGACTAAGAAGTAAGTAAGTGTGACAATGGATGGGGTTTGGAAAGATGTGATGTCACACAAAAATAGTGTCACACTTGCTTCTTTCATAAATTATGTTTCTACTTTTATGCACAAGAGTTAACTTTTATCCGCAATAGCTAACTTTTATCCGCAATAGATAACAACACCCTCGTGGACGACTTATATTAACATTATAATCTCAGGTGAAATGTCAGATAGTTGTTAAACCTTTAAGTTGTTTAAATTGTTTTTAATTATATATTTCTTGTTTATGTAATACACACCTTAAACACAATATGCATACTAAATAAATTATACTGTGTAAAATTAGATTACAAAACAAACAAAAACAGTAGCAGGTT